>JAQFZQ010000109.1:0-50892 GCA_034696005.1 Glomeris marginata | reverse complement strand
GTCATGTCTGGGCCGAACCATTTCAAAGGGGTGCACGGTTACAGGTGTGCAGGTGATGACCACTGGTAATGTCAACCATGCACCCCTTTGAAATGGTTCGGCCCAGACATGACTCTGCCCTCCTGGCTCAATCTTTCATTGAAACCACAGTACATGTCAGATGTTATTTGCATTCCGGTTTAGCAACAATGAGGAAAATTTATGATAATTATGTTATAAACTTATTAGATTAATTAGTATTTGGAGTGCATGCAGATTGATGTTCAATGATGAGGAAAGTGAACGTATTGGGAAATAGGAAAATAAGGATCTATGGAAGTGAATGAGGTGCAATTGTTGGTGTTTCTTTATCAATGCCTATTGAGTTGGAAATCGTTAATGCAATTTCTCTCTTGTGTAAAAATCGAAAGTTTAATCAAGTAGCTTTAACGGCTCCATCACCGTTGGGGGTTGCTCTGAGCCATTAACGTTTCCTATATATTTGGATTGAGTGTGGTGAAACAGGCAGAGTTGGTTGACGGAAGAAGCTGTTGGGTGGCCTCAATAAGCACCATGCAGGGACACATTGGCAAACCTGGGAGGTGTGAGAAGGGTGATCACTTCAACCATGGATGCGCCATTATAATCTCGGGAGCACATGCATGCAGTCCATTTAATCGTAATGCACTTAACTGCATGCTGGTGGCCCAATCCTCGCTGCTCTATGGCAACACTTAAAATTCAGCTCTGCGTGCAAACTAACCATTTTTAACAATTCCAAAGTGAATCTTTCCATTCTCTAGACTGTTTTCAGCTGAATTAAATTGAAGTTTGTTGTGCAAATCTGAAAATATTTCAAGCATATGTACATTTGTGCACAGTCCATTATGTGGCTTCAGCATTTTTTGCTCAGTTTGCTTGTGTGATGTATTGTTTGCTTCACATTTAATTTAAAGGTGAACTTACGAGGTTTTGTAACATACCCTGGAAAGTGTGTAATTCTATAGAATTGATGCCAATGAAATGATTGGCGCAAACAAAACTTGTTTTAAAAATTGTTACAAAATGTTACGAGTAGTTTAGGAGGGCGTCATGGAAGGGCGGTGTCACCGCGCTGGTGTCACAGTGTCCTGTTTTGGCAAAATTTGAATTTTCAGGCAATGAGGCCAAGCTCTCTGCAGCTTCAGCCAATGGCAAAGCTTATCAATGGCGCTGTAGTGTACGTATCTCACAATATACTACTCAGTAAACTCCACAGATATGAAACTAAATTATTCATATCTGTGGCAATAATGCTTCAAATGGCCTAAAATTTTCAGAAAATGTTCCTAAATTAGTGGAAATCAAATGCTAGTTTTTCCAGGGTATGTTGCAAAACCTTGTCAGTTCACCTTTAACATTATAGTAGCAAAAGTTAATATTGTAACTATAGGATGCTGAAATCTGAAAATCTGGTTTTAAATATTC
The DNA here is from genome assembly GCA_034696005.1 of Glomeris marginata. Classification (NCBI taxonomy): domain Eukaryota; kingdom Metazoa; phylum Arthropoda; class Diplopoda; order Glomerida; family Glomeridae; genus Glomeris; species Glomeris marginata. Next base: position 49,446 of record JAQFZQ010000109.1, on the reverse strand, counting down.
CGAGTTGTGCCCAACTGCATTTTAAAATGCTGAAAGGTACTCTGATTTTAGCTTTGATATGTTTAAATTCCACTTCCCAGTAAGTAGTAAGTTGGTATAAGTTGCATGTATGTATTGAATATTTGATTGCGAAAATGTGTTTTCCACAAGCATACATTGCAGAATATTGTAATCATCAAATGGCTTCACTTTGCACAATGAAATACGTGATGTTTAAAGGTTTCTGTGAATAGAAGACTACAAATATATATACTGGTTATATGATGATATTGATTTAATTAAGCTTTCTAAAATGTGCAGCAGTGTCACTTGTTGCTGGCATTAACATATGTAATATTGATGCACCTTTTGTGCACGTTACTGCCATTATTGTTGATGAAAATTTCAATTTTAAGTATAACCCTGCAAATGTCCATTTATTGATTTCATGATATATGAATTACTTATTTTTCCATTAAAACAAGTACATATATAACTGTTCAATTTGCAGTTTAGTTTGAATCCCCTGCATGTCTAGACTGTCTGCATTTCAGCTTGGATATTTGTATTTATTCTTTTATTTATTAGTTGTTCCCCAATAATGTCAATATAACATACAAGTACAGTTGTGGCTTGGTATTAATTATGGACAGTAGGCATATGGTATCTATATTGCATGATCTAAATCAGAGTTTGTGTGCATTGGACCAATGACCCACTTTGAAGCATAATGTTCGCCTAGATTTCATGCAGGATTCCTGCAGCCTAATTTACAGTGATCCTAGTGCAAATTAAAATGTTTACAAGGGTACGCCAGAAGGAATAAATTTGAGCATCATATCCGGGTGTAAGCTTTCAAATTCTTAGTTGTCACGTGTTAATTGAATGAAACCGCCGCCGGGTCACGTGCCTTGGACATGAATGCGCATGCGCATTTTGTGGTCGTTGGTTCGTGACGAGGAACAGAAGTTTGGTGCGGGTAAAATTCTCACCAATCTCTGTTTACTTGCATCTCTCGCAGCACTAATCTTGCTCAGGGCTTTCATTGTGGTCCTCACGAATTTCCTGCCCACACTTTTCTCCTGTATTCCCCTGCAGCAGTTCAACATCTGCCGTTTGTATTGTGGCATAGAGGGGGGAGTGGGCTGTTCCACTATTAAGTAGCACTCAACTATATTTGATGTGATAAGAAGAGAATCATAGGCCAAGGTTTGCATGTGACATCTATTGTGTGGAAATTGTCTTAAGGTGAACTAGTTGCAGTCAGCAAGACAGAAAATACTTCACACGCACGCAAAAGTATATTCAGAATCCGTTTTGTATAGATCTTTTTTGATGATCATGTGGAGATTTGCATCAAAAGTGTCAGTTTTAATGTGTTGGAATAAAATAAGCATCAAATTGAAATTACTTAATTGACTCATATTTAATAGTTAAACTGTGTTCCATTTTAATTAAAAACCATTATTCATTCTCTGTTTGGATTCTTTTGTATTATTGTTATACTTATTCATTACTGAAAATGTAGCTACTTGTTAATGTAAAGGGAATAACCCATTTACCCAGATTTTATGTCACTATTAATGTATGTGGTACTGCACTGTATTTCATTTTCAATAACGCAAGCAGCCAGTAAACACATTTTCTTTGCTATCTTCAGTGATTCACAAAATATTTCCAACCTAACATGTATCTGTTGTTGTGATAATACACTATACAAGGAGCGAAAATGCATTTTAAAAACGAGTTACGTAATAATTGAACAGCCCCCAAAGTGCTGATGCCACTGACACTTCCTATTTTCCTCGTCTTTCTCACTTCCTTCTTTTTAGTCCGCTTGGATGACCAGTGCCTTTCACCTCTTCCCCATATCCGGCCGTAAAGTGCCCCAATGTCCATCTCGCACACGCCAGCCGTTTTCCACCCATACTATCGAGAAAGCCAGTCCTCTGATATAATAGAATATTTTTAGGAATGAAAAAGGAGGAGGGAAAAAAATATCACGATTTATAGCCCGATTTACGGTTGGGGCCACGCGTATCGGCCTTAGGTGTACATATACGGAAAGCCCCCATCGCTTTCGATAGTGGAGACAGATAGTCGTTGGTCTAAAGCCAAGATCGAAGCCGGATTCGAAATAAATACATTGCTTCGTTCGATAGGCATTTATTCTGCACATCCATCCCCTGTAAGTAGCGATATTTGCGAGTGTGAAAAGCGACCCTAAAGCGGCTTTGCTGCAACGCTCTTCTCCCGTGCTTTACGGAGAAGCCCTACCATTAAATTTGCCCTCTGCTGTCATTTTATTGCCGCTATTAGTTGCATTTTAACCATAGAATACTACTAGACCATTGATTAATTTTGCCGCCATACAGGTTTTAAATATATACAGATTTGTAATATAATGTTTTCAATTATTCTTTAGTTTTCAAGGAGCAATGATTACTCCTTATAAATAAAAATATTGAAAAAATGCTTTAGAATTTCAGCATGTTTAGGTTACATTAGCAATGAACTTGTGTAACACAAGTTTCCTTGCGGAGAAATCCAATAACAATGAGTAATGCGTATACCTTGCAAGTCAGAAAATGTGACATGGCACTGCAATAAATCTTGTTACATTTCGGTTGTCTATACCGATTTGCATTATGAAGTTGTGTAAAACATTACATGGTACATTTCCGTTTCATTGCTTATTTAACATTTTGCAATTTTAAAAAGAAAATTGAATTGCAAATTTACTTTATGCGGAATAATTGAAAAAAAAAAATATTAAAGTATAGGCCTACATATTACTCTTTTTGGTGACTGAATGTGGAGTTGCATCGCATTACGTCTGTTGTTTTCTGTCGACATAATTATTGTTAGTCGTCTGTATCCAAATACGCTTATCTGGCATGACATTATTATTTTTTTACATCTTGCGTATACTTTGTTTGCCATAAGTGATTTTGCTTGAAATAATTTGTAGATGAAATGAGTCATTTTTAAGTGCATCTCTTTTAAAATGTGGTGCTGCGTATAAAGTTTCTTAATGATGACAATGACAAAAACGACAGAAGACACTTGATATAATTAACACCGAAATATCTTAAATGTACTTAAAACGTCAATATGGCGCTTTCAAAATTCTCGCATGGCATTAATATTGACATTAATTTTCATCCTTTTGTTACATACATTTACTGAATAACAAACACTATAAACGAAATCCTAAATTAATTATAAACGTATGAATTTCATAAATTTGCAACGTTATATTAACTAACACCTATAAATATCTTGCACAGGAAATTGAAGTTTGTTCAATTTAATTGTGGTTTTGTTTTTCAGGAAAACACTCGGAAATCCACAATTAATTTGAACAAACTGATATTTTTCTGTATTGGAAATTTGGTGTATCAAAATGTAATGTAACATTCAGGTGCCCTATGGCATTTTTTAATTGGATATTACAAATAATGACAATTTTAAATAGCAGTGTGCTGCTTGCATGCACCACTTTGTTACTTAACAAACGTACATTGCACAGGGTTACTAATTGCATGGACACATGTCCATTAAAATGGACCACACCTACAACGCCTACAAGGGTCTAGATTGATCTCACTTTGTTGACTTCCAATGATAGTACTTGCCAATATATATTTTTTCCTTGGATATAGTGCACACCGTTAAAGATATTGTTCAGCATTCTCATAATATAATTGCTTGTTTAGTCCCCATTGAAAAGTCCAATGCATTGTATTTCATGCATTTAATGCATACGATAATGGTAGTTGATATCGACTAGTCCATTTTATCAACAGCAAAAGCTGTGTGATGAGAATAGATTATTTATTGGTTGCAGTGTAGCAAAAGCAGAATTCCATAATATTGTAATCTGAAGATATCTGTGTCTAAAGTTAGTTTTCCAAATACACCTCACAGTCATATATAATGCAAGTGTGATCGATGAATTGTGCACAATCTCTCATCTTTTGACATTATCTAGACCGTTGTTGCTGAATTTTTGATTTGGTTGCTATACGCCATAAACACTCGTAATTCAGAGCGATAAATTTCGATTTATATTGCAGCATGTAATATACAGTAAATTGTCGGTTATTTTGATTTTGGATAGATTTTGAAGTGAATCACTTGGGATCAAATTAAAATTGTAGTGACATTCTAGTGTAATCACCGTGACACTGCAAATGTAGAAACCTAATTACATTTAATTGTATTGAGTGGTTTTTGTTGATCTTAGTTATTCTATAATTTAAACTTGTGCTTTAAATGGATGGACAGACATACACTTAACAAACTCGCCGTTTGTTTGCAGGAAATTTCAGCCCATTTTTACCCAACATCTACACATGCTTGAGAGCGGAAATTTGGTATACAGATCAGTCGCGTGGTACATTATCCAAATTCAATGCGAATTGCGCATTTTAGAGGCGAGATGCACTAATATTTCACTTGCAAAAACTGAAGTGGGGTAGCTTCATGGGTTGTTTTCACTGCACAGCCCATGCGAAATTCTCGGTTGTGACGGCGCTTGTGGCAACTGACTTTCAAAACTCCAATTCATAATTTACCAATTTCAGTAGGCGTGTCCTATTGCCAGTATGGAAGGCATAATGTGGATAATCGTGCAACCCTATTGGCTGTTGCTTATATATCCACGACAAGGACGCCATTTTTATATTTCGTATTTATAATAAACTTAGTAACCAAAAAACTTAGTTCTTTTCATGGCTTGTTATTATATTAATACAAAATATTTTTGTTTGGAGAAATCAAGCTGAAGGTTATTGACTGTATGACCTAAAATAATTTATAATGTAATTTGCAGTAATTTTTGTTGCAACTAGTATTACTAACGAAGTTAAAATGGTGCTATAACTGAGTTAGATGGTACATGCACGTGTGTTAGTTCACCTTTAATGGTGAAATGAAAATGCGGATGTTGCTGGGAAAGTAGCATGATGATATTTTAAGGGGAGGACTGACTGGTTTGCGACTTTTCTTGGTATAGGTATGTTGCGTTTATCCGTGCTTGGCATTGCTGGCGATGTTGCGCAGACGCTTTCATTTCCTGCTACATTAAGGCGCAAAGCCCAGCACATGAAATATGGTGGAGAAAACAATATTTGACGGGAAAATCCCCCGCTGAACGTGCTTTCACCCCTTGGATGCGTACACACATTGATGCTCTGTCCGCCCATCATCTTCCGGTTCATCTGCTTTAGTGACCATCAAGGACATAGATTGTGTTGCTGGCCAAATTTACCGCCCAGCCCTTCTTTTAATAACAAGCTTAATATATATACAAAATAAAAATACAACCTACATACTCGCATTGCATGGAGATTCATTTGCAACAGTCGAGATTCACTCAGTGTTTTTTTTGTTTGTTTTCCTTCCACATGGGATACAGATTTACCTTGCAAGCTTGAAACGCTGCAAATTGCAAGGAGATTGCATCTATATTATATCTGTGCTCAATAATTCGTCATTTTGCGCAATTTCATTTGGCACATTGATTACTGTTGTCAGTTGCATATGGTGGTTGAGTGCCGGGTAGAGATGGAATCTGCAAAGTCCCCAACAAGCAAATGCTTGAATGCGTATCGATTTCCATCTCATTTTGCACCATTTTCGAAATTGGTTATATATGTGGTAGGTGTAATCAATATAAGGAACTCGTATGGATGCATTTTATAGAGCAAAAATTTGCATTTGCCCTAGTTAAACTTAGGTCTATAAATGTCGGTTGGCTTCTATTGATCATGCACAATGTTTTGTACCTATTAAAACTGGAATCATTTCATAGTTTATGGTCTATTTAGTGAAAATGGAACACTTCCTATGATATGAATCGCATTGTGAAGCAACATGTAATTTGTGAAGAAAGTGCAAAATTTCCATCATATTTGAGATCAACTTGTGAATACTTTTTGAAAAATTCATTATTTTAATGCCTAGTTTTAAAGCTTTTCATATCGCTGATATCAACGGTTCTTACTCCAGGCTAGTTATGCAAATAAGTAATTAATTTTAAATGTGAACTGACACGTGGTTGTAAAAAAATAACAACGTCTCTGTGGAAATTAGTAAAAAAGTTAATACTATTAGCACTTACATTTTGGCAGTATAGTTGTGGCCTTTTTGGCCGGGGTCATTTAGTTAGGAGGTTTAAACACTAATTAACGCCCATTTTTACTTTTGAATTAGGTAAAACGATCCAAAGTGGCATAAATTTAAATATTATATTGTATGCATTCATATTCTTGTAACATTCTTGTATAGTTGCTGCCACAAAGTGTTGTTATAGTGTCACGAAGCTGGTGTTTTGTCCACATAGGCGTGCATTATACTGAAGATTTTGAGTTTCAATTTTGCAAGAGCTGGAATATTGAAGCATGCATGTTGCGAGGCTTTTCGATCATTGTGTCTGAATAAAACTTTTTTCCACTTATGCCTGCATTCTGTTCCTCCTGCTGAATGTGCATATTATTTTGGAGGATGCGTATATTCATATTGAGTCACTGGGTGCTTCATATTTTTTGCTCAATGTTCTCGTTTATACGTTCAGTGGGCCGTCCACCAAACTCAACCTCTAAACGAATCTGGCTTTTTGCGATATATACTTCCCTTCTGTTACATTCTCGCATCCCATATGCCCACTACCTTCCTTGCTTCGCTGATTTCAGATTCCAATTCGTAGGATATACCCATACATACATAAGGAAGTATGTATATACACAAGTCTTTCAAATGCCAAATTTGGTATCTGCAGCTGTTGAAGGTTTGCACCATATTATACCTTATGGAAGTATGTAAATATGCCTCAAAAGTATTATTATTTGCACGCAGTGAAGCTTTACTTTGATTCAGCTTCTTGTGTATACATGGCTATATAAAAGTGCACTGTTGGGCCCAAAGGGAATTCGTATATTTCAATATGACGGCTGCGTCTGCTCATCAATATTTCATCTGGCATAAGTTGGCCAACGATCATATTCCCATTTGATTGCTCCTATTTGTAAAATTTCCATATTTTTCAATGACACAATTTATGCAGTGCAAATTTTTGCAAGTATACTTTTAATGAAATCGGACTTCAGAATCTAACCAAGACGCCACATGCAGGAATTAATAACAAAATGAAAGAATCAATTCAAAGCTAGCAATAATAATGAAGTAAAATTAAAAATAACATGTTTTGTAATCTGCCGCATTCTGTGTATAATTAGCCAGACAACTTTAAAAGCAGTTAACTTTGTTACCTTGTAAGAAATAGTTTGAAAAGTGCATTGCCTCGAATAGCCGCCCTCACATAACCTTATATAGCATCATTTCCAAGAACCTGGTATACATAATATAAATGTGGGTCGATAATAAGTTTTGATGTACATATATAATAGTAAAAATACATTTGGAATCAGTGTTGAAATAAAGGTTTGAGGAAATAAACTAGTATACAAATGTAAGAAGGGCAATTTGACATGTTTTAAATATTTCCAACACCGATAAAAGTAATACTAGGGGTCGGCTGATGGTTGTTCGTAGATTACAATGTTATCATGGGACGCAAGTCGTCGGTCGCTTTATCTTGTCTGGCAAAAATTCAATTGTTCAAAAATCAATATCTCTCTTCCGATGCTAGCTAGGCTGTGCCCTCTGTTGGAAGAGTTGTTAACTGTAGGTTCGTTGTGTTTTAACTGGTGGCGCTGCATTGCAATAGACACATTTGCAGAGTTTTGTATTTCCCGCTCAAGCGCAGTGTAAGATAGTTCAGTGTGTGGACACTACTGTGATGTGACCACATTGCCTATACATGGCTTAACATTAAGAACAATAGGGTTGTCTGAAGGTTATGCCTGAATAAATTGATTTTAACATTTTCTAACCTACCTCCTGGCTATAATTGGCCCCAAGAGGTGGGTTTGCAGCACTGTAGCCAGGCTGATGAATAAGATTGGTCTTATCATAACCTTGTGGACCTATGCATTAGTTTTTTTCCAATGTAGTATAATAACAATGAACATTGCAATCACTTTATTATAGGGTTTTCTCAAATTAGTATAAGTTGGCCTGCTATCACCAGCATTGCAATGGCAATAGATAGCTCATAGTTTCTGCAACATGTGCTGAAGTTCCAACATACACATGGAAATTGTAAACGCAATGCTTAAATGATAAAAAAGTTTACAATGTGGATTGTCTAAAGTGTAATAAGTTTAAGGAGTTGCTCAAATTGAAGTGGTCAAAAGCTGGTGCTGGTGCATTAATAGGTGGTTCAAGTTGAAGGCAGAACATCCGTTAGGACCCCAAACCGAATTGAGCCTTCAACTTGTTATTTGGAATCCTTCTTTTAAAGGTCATTGGAAATGTTCTGCAAGGCGAAAATAACTATGTTGTCATGGTAACGGCAGTTGCAAGAGTTTTTACAGCAACAGACATTCATGTATGGGTAAACTTTACAATATCTGGGATGCTGTATATACATTGGGATGCAGTGAAGTGTTAGAAAGCAGGATTTGTATGCTGCTGTCGAAATCCCCTATATTATAGAGTGCTGTATGTAATATTGTTGTTGAGTGGAGGCTGTGGTCCACGTTCAGGCCTGTGTTCAATTTGATTTGTTAGGTTGGGCCTCATCCCTACAAACCGCGCATTCATCATTCCACAACTGTATTCCTTACTCACGCAAGATTTGGGCGTGAAATATATATGTTGGTGTTGCTTGGTCCCTCTCACGGGGGCATCTTTCATTACTAATACCCCAGAGATCACAATTCATCCTGTTAGTGTATTTCCTTAGCTGCACAAACTTCGCATGCCAAACACGGAATGTTAGGTGACAGATGATATTCTCCTGTCTATTTACTCCTTCTTAAAACTTCACAGTGTATTTAAAATCCACTAATTTCCAAGTGAGATCTTTGATCTGTGGCATAATTATTGCTCTGAACCGTGCTCTGAACATTGGAGCTTGAAATTAATTATTCATATAAATTATTTTGTAATAGTATTGCATTCGACCTTGATTTCAATGATTGTATCTTTTTTCTAACAGATATCGACAAATGTGGAGTTGGCTGCACGTACCAATGCTCACTTGCCACCTGGTGGCCAACACAGCAAGCTTGGTTGTTCTGATTGTTCTGGAGTTCTGGTGTGAATCTGATTGAAATGTAGCTGGAAAGGTAATTGAATCTAATTTATCTTTATTATTTATTGTCGTTCAATTATGATATTGCACATTGTTTTATGACAATTATACAAAAAAGAAATTCGCTTTGGAGCAATTTTATTGAATTTCTGAATGGCTTTTGTTTTATGTTTGCTGTTTGAAATGTGATTTTGAACATATACTATATGAAACGAATTTCATTTTGTCACAACAAAATGTTTCCAACTGAACCGATTTTTCCCACAAGTACCCAATATAAATCATTACAATAACTGTATTGTACTTCACATTTCATCTTTTCTTCCATATAATTTTATGAACCGTTTAGAAACTAGAAGTGACAGGATCAGCCAAGAGATTTGGACCATAAATATTATATTTTTCAATTATGAAATGCTGCAATTATTTATCCACAAAATCTGCAATCTATTTGAAATAGGGAACTGAACTAGTTAGGAAACAATTCCAGGAAGTTTATGCTCTTTAATAAAATGATAAATGGATGGTCCCTAACAAATTTTACATTAATAATGCATTTACATAAAATTGTTTTGTATTATAACAGGGAAAGAATTATTAGAATCTAGTGAATGAATGGAACATGTATGTTCATGTTTAACTCAAAATCACTGCAATATTTTATTCACGCCACCAATTTGTCATTCACGGATATGAGGCAATCTATAAATACATATAGAGTTTCATATTACTCTGTGTAATATTTCATCCACCGGTAGAGACACGGGTCAAATTAAAGCGGTTAATCAATAAGGTGTTAAAAATGACCAACGTTGTTGCATGGCCATGCCAGCAAACATTACAACCCTAGTGTTTGAACAATTCCAAAACAAGCGCTGCAGTATTGAGTTTGAGGTTATGAATACAAATAACTCTAACGCCACCGATATTATATACGTATATATAGTCATTTTTTGGGTCCCCTGCTAAAGTTTTCCAATAACACCTTCATTAAATTGGATCCCAGAAAAAAAAAATGTTTGGATTATATTTGCGTTTGGCACTTGTATGAGTTTCGATCCTCCAATATAGAGGTTTGCACGTGAGTTTCATAAATATATACATTCAGAGATTATTGCTAAATGTCACGCGTTTCATATCGATTAAAACAATCAATACATTGTACAAATGTAACTATATCTATCTATCTAGCTATGGATATATGTACCGAGAAATGTTCTTATCAAATACTTGCATGATTGCATTTGTCTACGATATAAATTGCATTGTATTTGTTCATTTATAACCGCACTTCCTTACATTGAGTAGCATCTTTACACGTTGCATTCATACCTAAGTAATCAAATCAGGCAGGTTGAGACATGAGCTCTTATTTGTTTATTATTTCAGGTGTTTGCACTCCTGCATACTCTATACATTTTTTTCCTGAACCAGTAAGTTTTACTACTTTGGACACATTGCCTAATGTGCTGCTAGATGGTGGTTGAATATAACTTTTAGACTTGTATGTATTGACCTTAGGGCACAAAGGGTTCTTGAAATCCTGTCTTTCGTTTGCAAAATGTTTGAGATGAGGGGGGTTCTTTTTGAATATTTTCTGCCATTTCATTTTATAATTAATGATCATCCATAGTCATATTGACCCACTTTATTATGTGGAAAGACCAACTTTTGCAATTTTTGTTAGTCACCTGACAATGCCAACTTTTCCAGGTCATGTATGTATACTATTAACTCTGAAATTGACCAACGTAGGAAATGAAACAAAAGTTGGTCATTCCTAAAGCATCTTGGTCAACATTCCACCTTGGACTTTATGACCAACATGTGCTTCTTCTGATTAAATTGACTAACTTTCCTGGGCACCAATTTTTGTCAGAAAGCTGACTGCACCAACCAAGTCATTTAGACTAATTTACAGCACGATTAACTTATATCACGCAGCTCCTTTGACCGACTTCTTTTTCTCAAAGTGTAAACACACCTTGCATTGTTAAATTGCAGGCGTTGAATGAGTTGCTATAGTTGGTTTTCAGTAATGTAATCGAAATTTCTTCATCATGTGAAAATGAATGCCTGGTGGGAAGTCTTGAACTAGTTGTCTTGAATTTCCATGATATTTTAGGTACAAGTAGAGGTTATGGTCTTATATAAACAAGCAATTGTGCTTGGCTCATTTGTGATGCTGGGCCATTGATCGCATCCCAAAGGGGAACAAAGTTACTCTATAAACCAATTTTAATGATATCAACCATGTGGGTGGGAGCAGGTTGTGCTGAAAGAGTCATTTGGAGGTTCCAATGTTTTTCGCAGCACTTGATGCTACTCAACACATTGTATTTTGCTTTCCATTCATAAAACACTAGTGTGCTTGTTGTGTACAAGTGTTAATGACAATAGCTATATAGTTGTGTTTTAAATATCAAGGTAAATTTGGATAACATTCAGTTGCAATTTTTCCATGTGGGACGTAATGACCCATCAAGAATAATCTTAACTAAATATTTAATATATCACACAACCCAAGTCACTTTGCATAAAATAAACAATGTTCTATTGCCATGGAAGCAATGAATTGGATTACAAATGTTATTTCTGCATGGATCATAATTGTATTGGATTTTTGATTTAGTTTATTTTGAAAAATATCATTGAAATCCCCCAACTTGCCTATTTCTTGATTTCATTATATTCGTGCACTGTACACAGCTGCATATACAGAATGAAGATGACAAATTGAAGTTTACGACAGCAATTATCGATCGCTATTATCTAGGCAGTGCATGTCCGCTTAAATTGCAACATTTGACATTCAATTTTGGACGTATAAATGATTGGTTTTATATATATTTATGTAACATAATGAATATATGCGTACATATATATTGCTTGAGACAATCGTAAACTTTTACAACCGATGAAGAGAAGATTCTCTTATTTATGCACTAAAGCAAACAAATGTGTAGCCTGCACAGCTATAATAAAAATTTCTCTGCATATTGGATACGTTATCTTTTCTATGCAGAATATCCTTATTACCACTCATGTATGCAGTAGACAAACAAAAATCCCAACACCGTGTGTGTGTGCAATTTCACATGAAGCCTGTGTTTTTCATTCGTTTGTTCTCAGTATTACTTTATATAACCTGTATTGGAAAAAAGTAAGCCCATGTCCGTTACGATCCCATGATTTTGATCAACTGGAATTGGCACCGAGTTTATAGCTCTTTTGTTTCTGTTGTGTGTACATTTTACGATGCGAATCGCTAATCAAATGCGAAGGTTGCTTTTTTTTTATAAAGGGCTGAATGAATGTCATGCCTGTTGCGAAATAACTTTTAAAATAATGGCATTGCATGGATTATGATTATGAATAAATGTGGACAGTCATCACATATACATAGCTTTTGCATGGCAATGCATTTTTCTCACTGCCTTTACATTTCTGTCTTGATATATAACCAGCAAGAATATGCACTCCTTGTTCCATTTTAAAAGTGTAGAGCATAAATTGTTATTGAGTGCTAGGTCATGTGTATATGACAGTTTAAAAATTTACATGTGTGTGGCAACAAAAAATTGCAGCATGTAGCAGAGCTGCAAGCTTCTTGTATACATGAAATCTACCAGATGTACAAGAGTGTAACCGTCACAGTCATCTGGTTGTATGTGCATATATGATGAGTACAGTATGTCGCAGCTTACAAAAATTTATCTAGGGGTTATTGCGTTTAATATTTGATACATTGACAAATAAGCTTTATGAAAAATGGCAAATGTTTAAGAATTCCGACAAAGGCAAAATAAATTGGTGGGGGCTTAAATGCGAGGTGTAATTTTGTGATTCAAAATTATTTAATATTCTCTAACGCTTCACTTCTGGGCATATTTGGCTACTGCATATAATCCTTTGAGCATTGGCAATTGCAATGGTCAGTGTTGCAGCAGATACAGTACATCAATTAATTGCATAATCTCCTTGAACGAATATCCTCCTAAATGTCATAAATGTCATGTGAACACATATTCAAAATAAATATGAAATATCGATAGTGAAAATTCGATGCGACAAGTATTGCACAAGGGACTAACACATTAATGTATAACGAAGAATTTGTTAATTGAAACGGCATTTGTTTATTTCGTTGTTTGTATTTACTTTTAATAAGTGCACTCATAATCCTTACATAATCTTCAATTCTTTTAGCCCCTATGTTATCAATATATGTTTTCTTAAAGTCAATTCTGCATTCTAATTATAAAATTTGAAGGCCCATGATACAAACCTTCATAATGAATATGAATTAACAATATTGCTAATTTAAAAAATAGTTTTCATTGCAATCAGTTTATTTTAAGAATTTAAAGTCTACTGGTTATCTATAGTCAGCTGCCTGTATATGCTGTAGGTATCTTTCGTTAACAGAAAAAAAAACTGTGATTTGGGTACTAAGTTTTATTTATAAATAGACTTGAGCGCAAAGTCTCTTGCCACGGGCGCCGCGACATCCATTGAATTTAGCGTAGGCTGCGCAGTGAAAACAACCCACAAAGCTACCCTTCGATTTTTGCAAGTGAAATACTCGCGCATTTGGCCTGTATTAATCTAAGAAAAATGTTGCTAGATTGAAATGCACTGCTAGAATGTCCGTATACCAAATTTAAGCTCTCTGCGATGTGGGGAATTTGGGTTAAAATGAGATCAAAGTCCCTGCAAACAAACATACAAATACTGTTCATGACAAACATATATAAACTTAGTAAGAACGTATATAAAATTAGTAAAAAGTAATACCGCGGACAAATAGGAAGTCATATGCCCTTTCAAATAGTGCCAAATATGGCAAACCATAAACTCTTGTCTAAAGATCATCCGTGCTCCAATTTTTCAATCTTCCAAGATAGGGCATAATTTCGAATTAATGATGAGCGCATCCGATTTAGTTGATACAAATTATTTTCAGGAATTTTGCTGCATTCTGCAGAGAAATTTTTGAAATGAAGATGCGGTGTGCTGCATTGAAGCAACTCCTCGTTCACCAAGGGTTGTAAGAAGTGGACTGCTTGGCATGTTGTATTAAAATAAACCGGCAAGTTGTTGTTGCATACCTGCTGTATGTGCTAACCCTGGTAAACGAGGCATCACTTCAATGCAGAGTACAATATTCATCTTGGAGCCCAACATTAAACTAGGGTTTGCCTATGCTAGACGACCTTTATGTGACAAACTTTAAAACTTTAAGTGTTAATATTTTTTAAAACTAATTTGCACAGCGATTTTGTTGCGACACTTGCTTTTCTTTATGGTTTTACTTCATTAAGCTCTGCAGCAAGTTATACTGTCTAGACAAGTGTAGCATAAACTATATCGGAATTCCTTTGAAAACAAGTAATAAGCATGGGAGTGTTTTTTATTAGCTTGATGCATTCAGTGTGTGAGATATATCTGCGATCGCAATGAGAATGCCAAATGTGACATATGCAATATCTGATGGCGGAATGAAGCAATGTGACACCAGCAGCTTCTTGCTTATATCTTGCCTCACACGCACACACACACCATCTCTGCCATGAAAAATACGATCCTAATCAATAATACAGTTGCGATAGGCAAATCGAAATCCCAGGTCCTTTTAACTGAAAGAAAAGTGCCCCAAGAAAAGCGAACCTGATCGCTCTAAGAAGTGGCAAATACTAGCGGCAAATGTGATTTATCTGATAATTAGGGAAAACTGGTGTGGATATGAATTCAGGCGAACGACGCGCTCCGAATTGAGAATTAGGTACTTTTGTAGTCAATGGGCCTATAGCACAGCACGTTTGCAGTCTAGCAAATGGCCTCATCGCACCCATTCCAATTTGCATGTTGGTAACCCACCATATACCACCCCTTAAACTCCCAACTTCATACCCACCTTTCTTACTATAAATTTCTCCTTTTTTTATAAAGGTTTATACCAAGGAGGTTTATTTCCCCCTTTCTACACCCACCACCACCCTCGTTGTAATGGGTAAAAGTTTTTACCATTGTAATTTACAGCTCTTTTGATGACCTTAAATTAAGGGAAAGGAGGGAGAAAGAGTAAGAGGGAGATGAAGAAAGTTAGCTAAAACAAAAGAGGGGGAGCAGCTGTGGTGAGTTAGATTCGTAAGAAAATTCTCTTGTCACGAATAGGAAATGGATTTGCAAGAAGCTGCCATGGAAAACATTTCACCACTGAGACGTAAACAGCTGCGACGGAGCAATTTCCACCTTTAAGATCTACAAAAGGGGTTTGGGTGTCTCACCTTATACAATTTTGTCACAGTCAGATCAAGGTATTGATTAGTGGGTGTTTCTTAAAGGAGGAGGGTTAAAAAATAGGTGCGTATACCTAGAAGCGAATGAGCCCAAATAGTGGCAAACTAAACACATTTTTTGTCCTCATCTTCCTCCTTTACCTCCTCCTCATCCTCATCCTCATCCTCATCCTCCCCCTCATTCTCGTGCTTCTCCTTAAATCCTTTGCCCCTATAAATAGGTGCATTGCTGCAACCAATCCTGAGCATGGGGCGTATATCTTGTTGGATGCGTTTGCTTTTTCGGCACCCACCCCTAAAAAAGGATTATGGAAGAGCTAATATATGCCATGCTGTCATCAGGTTCATGGGGGTCTTTTATGAGATGCTGGAGCTGAGTAAACAGAGCAGCAGTGATTGGCGAAGCTGTCCGTGCTCACAAGAGAAGGCTTATACCCACAATTCCTTGCTTTGACAGGGTGTTCAATTAGTCTCGTGTACAAGTCGCGCGAGATGCAGCATATCCCTCGGTATATACATTGTTTCAAATTTCAATCAGCAGTTTGCAGAAAAAAATTGTTTTATATGATGCTGCCAAAATTCTTCAGGGCGTGAATGTCATGTATGCAGACATTTTAATCCATATTCTGTTGTTTGTTTGGATATGTAGTGTTTTTCAACATCTAAGTGCAACTGTCAGTATAAAATTCTCGTGGTAATGCCATTGAAATTCCTCCCCATTTTTCAAAACCGAAATTTGATGGTCGTGTGCAAAGGAGTTGAGGTTTTCTTATAAGTATTAAAGACTCGATCAAACTAATTTGTGCGTGTTATAATTGTAAACTCGTCTGATATTACAGTGGCTACATTCCATCTTCAACTAAAATAATGATTTTAATATTTTTTTGGAATATGGTCAAGTCACATGATCAACAAACCTTCAAATCTGACTTGCCAAACCAGTTTATAATAATCAAGTAGATTGGTCAATTCGAACTTAGTCAGATTCTAATAACTATTATAACCTTAAATCAAAAGTGAATTTTTTATGATTTTTAAATCTTTGTTTCCATTTGATGAAAGTGGCCTCTGGTTGTACATTGGGGAAGTTATTGTAAGGGCCCTTAAAGTGACTGCACACATTTTTTGACCCTGTATACATTCTGGTTCAAACACTCAACAACATGTATTACACATAACATCAGACTTGGACGCAAATTAAGGTCACTCAACACATACTTTTTGTTCCCATTTAATTTCAATACATTGATTGTATTCTTGAAGTTATATAAAGAAAATTGTGGGCGTGTCTGTTGAATCGACTGCGTCCTGTGCTCTATATATGCACATTTTCGTTTTATAGATGGATATTGAGAAAGTTGGCGTTAAATAACGTTACTTCTATGAATACTCGCATATTAAACTGCTGCATCACGTACGTCACACTGCAAGTGAATGGCGACAGAATACTGCACGTGCGCATGCGCAATAACGTTTTCATTTCGCCTTTGGGCGTGCTTTTAAATGGAGATGCAAACAGAAGTGAACGGAGAGCGGTTTGCGATCTTTGCAATTTGCACTTATCGAAAAGCGAGAATTCTCGCTTGTTTAATTTCGCCACGTTTTCGGTGGCCAAGCGATAATGAGGTAATCATTGGAATTTTGCGCCCACAGTTGTCAACCGGGCCCTATGGCCCAATAAATGTCACCGCGGTTTGCTTCTTAAGTATACCTCGGAGTGTGCAGATTGGCGTACCAATTGCCACCAGGAGACATTTCATTTCATATGGAAGTCACAATGGCCAACCTTGAATTTTGCTTCTTTCCAACAAGCTTCCAAAAGTGAAATACTTTACTTCTCTACTTTTGTTCATTGTGCGCACGTGCAAGCTGTGCTATTAGTTTCAAAAGATATTATTGAGCAGTTTGGTGCTATACACACTATACATGTTTTTGTTCCACTTGTAACTTTTTTACTGCGGCATGTGTTTCCTAAATTTTATGGGATGTAGATTTCAAAATAGAAATATTCATTGTTTTATAGTAATCAATGTATGAATTGAGTAAATTAATAGGTGACTGCATTGTCTTAATTTAGATTTAACTAAAACAAATTGTAAATTGTGGACATGGGAAGGAAGTTCTTAAAACTTTAAATGGACTTCCATTGTACTGCATAATACTGATGGATTGCATGCATTTAATTCACCTAAGTGAGCATTCATAAATTATGGGTCACTTAAATTCACATTTGTGAAGATTGTATTGAATCTTTTCAATTATAATTAATGCTGCTCAAGAAAATACGTGATTAACTACAAATTTTTCATTACATTGCTTACCTGATACTTAAAAGGATTACCTGAATATAGAAATGTTAAAGAAAATAATTATTTTTGCTACAATTATTTTTCAATGTATTATTCCATATTTTATTGACTATTAATGTTTTACATTTTGTTCAATGGAAGGTGACGAATCTCCTTTTTGTGCTGAAAATACTATTAAAGTGTTCAAGTTCAAGCTGACATGAAGCTGCTGTATTGAATGCCTTCTGCTGCAGAAATCAATATCGGATGAGGAATTTGCATTGATTGCAATCGAATCGATAGCTATACTAAATAGATTTCGATCAATCAGGACCCATTTCCTATTGATTCCTGACACCAGAAACTGGCATTGATGACAATATTCATATGTTAGTTTCACTGAAGTTTTGAAAGAACTTAAACTGTTTATAGTTTTTCGTAATGTGATATTTGGTTACATTAATATAGTCCATTAAGTTGTGTGCGAATGGGTTGAGTAAATAGCCATATAAACCAGCTAGAGGATATATTTTATTTGCTTGGGAATTTATTCCAAGTGCTTTATAAATTGCACTTTATTTTGAGGAACTAAAACTCTATATAGGTCGTATTGGGAAATTGTAAAACTTTACCCCGTTTTGCGAGGACAGTCACATATGAGAAAGCCACAGAATGACTATTGAAATTGGGTCTTTAAAAAGAAGTGGGATACCAATTCACCTAAAACACAACTGGATAAAGTGAGGGAATTGGAAAATTGAACACAACGTTAAGGATGTGATGAAACTGTTTTAGATGCTTATGATAAAGTTTATGTAGTATATCTTATTGACAGGAAAAAGTTAAAAATTCTTACAAAAAACACCTAAAATATTGAAAAGTTGATGGAACTCAGTCGAAAAAATCACTATAAAACGAAATGGACGACTAAATTCTAGCCCATGAGGTGCATTATAATGGAGAATATTCGCTGTCGATTGATGGCTACATCCATATCGCATTTCATCGCAGGAGACGCCTCCCATGAGGCTATTGCATCCTCGAACGAAAAGGGACAAAGCACTTGGGGCATTTCTCGGACCCAAAGACACGACATAAATTTAATAACTGCACTTGGCGAGGCCATGGAACTGAAATCGAAAGCAGTTGGCACCCAGAAAGTGTTGGGATTGTTGGAGGGAGGGCTTCTGCGTATACTGTGTACCAGGGCCCTGTGGTTCTCCACCACTCAACACGAGCAATGTTGTCATCTGCGATCGAAGGATTGTGTTTCAAATAAGTGATGTTGGAGGTTGGGAGCAGGAGGAGTGGTAGGAGGAAGATGGTAAAAGAAGGAAAACTCAAATATCAGATACGAGTGCTGTACTTGCAGAGAGGATTGGGTCCAAGATTTCCTGCGGTCAGCTGTGTCACTATAGGCAACCCCCAACTTCCCAACCCAAGTCCCCTTTATTTTCCATATGATGCTCTGAGACTTGAGACGGCACTTACCAAATGTACATGCGCAAGCTCTAGGTTTCTGCAAACAGTCGAACAAGGAAATCGTTATTTAGCTTGCATCAGACGGTTTTTGGAGAAGGTGCTCACTCGAGAGAGGCAACTAAGCCCAGGGTTTCAAACTCGGGAGCAGCCATAAACGTGTGTATATACCTGCACTTTTATTATGGAAAATACAATGAAATCCCAGCTTAAAATGAGGCTCCTTTTCCTTCTGGATTACAATAGCAAAACGCTCACTTCCTTTTTCTTTTTTATCTAAGGGGGATATGCTTGGTAAATGCAACAACATCAACTGCATATTCCCAAATGCAACAAAAGAGCATCAGCAGTTATTCTTTTCAGGCAAAATGTGCACTGATGCAGGACATTCCCAATGTAAAACAATGCAGGTACTATTTACATGTTTACCATTGTTTCAGAAAACTATTAACTCCTATTATTTGGATGAATTAGTTGATTAATTTAGTTGGTGACTAATTAAACCAGAGCTATCCACTAAACGAGTCCTAATTTTATAGTATCCTGCTTTGAGGTGCATTGTTGGATCATGTCAGTTCACCTAGTCCAAAATTCCTTTCATTTTCCTTCATTCAAATTACATCATGGTAGAATAATTATTAGGGAAGTTTGAATACAATAATAGCTTCGCATTAATACAGATATAAACTTTATCATATTAAGTTATTAGCAAGATTAAACATTTCTTCCAAAGCGATGAAAAGGCGATAATGATATACTATTAAACTATAAATGAGTCTGCCATGTGTGCAATTATAATATTGTATAATATAACTTTGTGGGATAATAAGTGCATGCATATATGCTATCTTTTCTGGGATGTTATCAACTCTGGCATAGTTATTTATATATTGATATGTTGCTCTTGTTATCCAATTATCAAGTATTTCGAATTTGCATATCGTCAATTCCCCAAGTATGCATGAACGCTATTTCAATTATTGTATAATTTAGCAATGCATTGAAGGACCGCCATTAGCAAGAGCTTGGCAGAAATGCATAGCTTATGAGCTTTACATGGTTTAACTCTGCAGAACCCAAAGCCGAATATTAATGCCAAAAATAGCTCGACATTCATACAAGTGCATTCCCTCAAATACTTGTATGTATGGGAATGTATATCTATCAATTCAAGTATGTATTTATATAAATATAAGTGAATGTGAGCTTATATATAGCTATAGAGGTGCATATAGTAACAATATATCAGGAAATTGTCAGTCGAGAGTGACCTATCATGCTGATCCCCATATATACGACCTGTGGATTACTTTAATAGAGTTTCTCATTTATTGCTATTATACCCGTATATAAGGCTTTGACCGCACATCATAAATTCTACTTCAGCTCGATATATACTCTGTATAACGAGACTGAATTGCCAATTAAATAAGAGAAGCTTAACTCTTATACTTTGCAGTTTTCAGAATTAATTTTATTGCACAGTTTAGACATCACTGGTATACAGGGAGTTTCAAAAGTCTCGTCTTCACCTCCTCTCCATATCCCATGTACTTTCAGGAAATTTATACTTGTAATTACAGGGTGGGACGAGTGTATTTGAATTGGCTAGTACTCCGCGCCAATAAGAAAGGGAGGGTAGAGATGCAGGTGGCAATCTATTCCTCGGCTCATAACATTTCACTTTCAGTTTTCTAACCAAAGAAAAAAGACCAGACTTTCTGGACACCCTGTATAGAGCTTGTAGAGTTAAAAACGTCATTGACAGTGACATTATTTTATGGACGATCCCTTACACACATCTAAACGAGCAACTGCTCTACTGGTATAGGCGATTGGGTAAACATTTCCAATAGAAACTCGAGATTGGCCTCAGTCTGTTGGTATTCCCATGGGGTCTAACACGTGTTCTATTTCTCTATATCTGGCATTAAAAGTAAATATTGAATCAAACATTCTATCCACATCAAATAATAGTGCATGTGCAAGGATGAGGACTGTTCCCATAAAATCTCGGACCAATAGCATACATATATAGAGCAAGTTGTCAGTGAATAGAGGAGGGATATGCTTTGATCTCTGAATTCTCTTAATGAATTTGTATTACCTTGGTTAATCTTATTATTTAACGATCTAACTAACTATACCGGTATATGCCGACAAAAAGATCCGAATGAGCACTTGGAAGAAAAATCATTTTCTGGTGTTGGTGGATTATACTGGAAAGTGCCATCATTGATGGCCTTTGACCATTTCTCGTGTCACAGCTCTCATTAGACTGACATTTGCCCTTGAAGGAAAAAAGGGGTGACCTATCTTGTCATTCTTTTACGCAACAGACCGTACTCGGGAATGGCCACGACAGTTACCGTTATCACGACGTTCTGGTGAATCATTACCAGGATGACAATGATACAGATGTAGTGTCACTCGTGTCAGGGCCACAAGTGCAGAAGGCTGTCAACGTAATACTTTGGGGATTGGAACAAAAGTGGCTGTCCATGCAGAGCAGCTGCATGAAGAGCTGAGGCACTGAATGCACGCATGCGCATTACAATTTCCTTTCAATGACAACCTTTGATACAAATATGTTATTCGTATAAATTATAAAGCGAACAAACGGAGCTCTTATAATGAGGACTGAAGTAAAGGTGAACTGACACGGTTTTGTAAGGTCCCATGCCATTAAAACGGTAGATTTTGAACGTTAAATTAAAACTATGAGTTCGTTTAAAATAATTGTTTAAAAATTATTGAAGGAATTATTGAAAATGAACGAGGGATCGTAAACCAGAACGCCATTGGCTAACTGGACTGTGGGTGGATCTAGGCTGCTGCAGCCAATGAGGCCGATTTGGGAATGTTATCATTGTCGTTTCTGTCAATGGTATTAGCGTATTTCCGGCGGCCGCCGGTGGCCGCGATTTTACGAAACTTCAGATATTTTTACAAAAATAACGAATCGACGGAAAAATTTCAAAAAATCAGGTGATGTGCAGATAAACGGGGTTATCGCATGGAAAATTGTTCAACTGATTTGGTGTTGAAAATTTTACCCTAACACATCTCCTTTAAGAATTGTTGTTAGCAGCAGATCAGCTTGTGATAATTATTGGATTGCTTAAATAGGCTGTTAATTATAATCTGTACAATGTGTTGCTCTGGGTGCTAGAAAAAAAATGAGTGTTTTCAGTGGAAAAGTATGTTCATGTTTGACCGCTTCGTCTTTATAGTGCAGGTAATTTGCAGCTCTGTTCCCTTTTCCTTTCTGGAATGCCAATGTGTTATTTTATAGGAGACTGAAAGTGCGTCGACGTCGGATATGAGCTTTTGGGGAAATTGCATTTACAGCTGCTCTATTGGACGTTTTGTTTGTTCTCCGGGCTTGACAATAATAACATCCCTCTGGCTGCAGGCAAATGCTCCCTAGTCCCCCTTTATTTGACGGCCAAACGGTATGCTATTATTCAATTTACTCGTTTATGATATCCGGAAGAAAGCGGTGTTCTATGTATATACACACGCGGTTTGCCAACTCGTCACCTCATAAATACATTGTGATAAATATATATCCGAGATTTCCACTTTGGTCCGAACCACACATCGTCATGTGTACACCATCCCCATTTAATATCGCTGTTGATGGCCTGGCACCCCTTGCCACTATATACCCTGGCCAGACACCCTCCCTCCATGTCTACTTTCATGGGGTTCACATCTCCATGCCACTGTCGTTATATGTTTATACACCTTGTTTAGATGATGTATATATCTAGATACAGTATTGAACGCTTCCCATATATATTTACCGAATGGAACTGTAAGTGCAGTGATATATATTTACAGCATAACTTATGTCTGGTTGTTATGTTACCATAACAAGAAATAAACTCCAGGAGACAACTGCAGTGAATTGTGACAAGTCTTTCCAATGATCAAACCTGAACATATAGAGCAATATACACGATTATATGTCATTTATTAACTATCAAAGTTTGTTAATGTGATGTTACTTTTCCAAAGTTAATGTTAAACAAATAGTTACAGCAGATTGTGCTGTATTGGAAAAACAAAAGTGCGTTTGGATATTGAAATAGTATGTAATTATACTCAAATATTATATGCAAATATGAAGCTTTTTAGTAAGTTACTGTAGTTTCACCTGTGGCCAATCATCGATTAAACTATGTTCTAATCGAGGGTGGGTGTGGTTTAAGTATTGATTGGCCAAGGTCTGCCTGGAACGAAGTGTTTAAAACTAATTAAATAATAACGCGAAATTGCATTTCAATTTTTTTTCACCTTTCCCTGTATATTGGGTTCAGCATTTGAACAACTGAATGGATAAATAGTTAGGTAACTGAAATTAATACGTATATTTTGCTATTTCTGATTATTTAATTGTTTTTCTGTTTATATATCAGTGAGAGAGATTCTTTGGTTGACAAATTGCTGTACATTTCATTGGCTGTTTGAACTTGAGATCGCATGACATTTATGGTGGTCTAAACGGAATTTTTCCAATTTTGTCCACGCTGTATACTGTCTCCTATATTGGGGCATGGTTTGAAAGAAAGTAGTCGCTCAATCAGTACTCAAGTGTTCTCTGGAGACAGGAAGTAAAATGAAAAACCCAAGACGCTCATCGGATCGATTTGGCTTCACTCTGTGGATGTTATCGTTTAGGCAACACGGCATTTATCAGAATGATGGTCAACAAGGCTGAGGTGTTATGCAGGCTTTTTGGGGCTCAAGTGTAAACAAGGAATCACTACTACCTCGCATCAGTCACTAAATTGTAAATAAAAACTCCTCTCATCAAATCTTTTTTCCACTTGCTATTGGCAAGGATGAGAGCAAGGTTTGCCAATGAATTGGATCCTTCCTTTGTCCTACATTCTTAGACCCTCATAATTAAACTATACAGTATGGCCGTTGAAAAAAGAAATGGAATTAACTATGTCCTAATCGGATAAAGCGACAAATTCCGATCAGTTTACTGCTGAAAATGCACTTACATTGCTCACTTCATGGAAATAAATTTATAAGAACCCTGTTTACAACCTGAACTTATCCATTGAACAGTTGATTATGCTATATGACTATGGAAAATGTAGGTTAACCTTGCAATTTCTGTTCATTGGAATAGTAACCCATTTAACACCAATGGCATCTCACATTTTTACACTTTAATCGCAATTTTTTTAGCAATTGTTTCCCAGAACCGATCAAAGTATCCTGTATTTTTTAATTTAAAGGTGAACTGACAGGGCGGTAAAAGTGGACTATGACCAACCCTGCCATTGGGTAAATTGGGACTACTGGCCAATTTGTCTGTCCATGATTGGTCAGAATGGGTACAGTTCAGAGTCCATGTCAGTTCACCTTTAAGTAGCTTCTAATGTATAGAATAGGTGGATTGTAACTCCATAAACGATGCTATAGATATATTCCCTATATATATTAATTAGAATTTGGATTAGAATTTATTTTGTGTTCATCTATATTGTTAGTGTCAAGAGGTATTGGATAAAATGTATATGGTGTAGACAATATTTTCCATTTAATTTCTTCGGAATTTTAAGTGCACCATATAAAATCTCCTTTCCATTTGTTTCCTTATATATGAAATGCTGTACTACTGGAAGGAATCGGGGGGAATCTTACTTTGAATGCCCCATATAATAAACCTCGAGAATTACAGAATCGCAATGGGACTTGGCTCTTGATCGCATTCTCAAGAAACACCTTTTACCCTAGTCTATGGCCCATATACCAAAACGAGCCCCTGGAAACCATTTCGGCATGCACTAAAGAATAAAAGATGTTCTCCTTGGGGAAAGGTTTTCTCGTCACTTTCCAAACGTCCCCGAGATGTGCAATGACACTGGGGCTAAAAAGAATCGATCAGGATGTGAACACCACTAAAAAAAAAACAGTTGAGATAGACCTACTGAATGTTCCAAATTTTACTTACGATAATTAATTGACAAATTTATTTCGTACGTTATTTATAGTATAAATCTGAACATTATCTGGCGCTCATAAAATAAGAAAATATATAAATTATTGATGGAAACTAAAACTATTTAAGGGGTAATTCTTTAATTTGCTGTTTAATAGTAGTACTATTGGAATTAATGTGATGTACGCATGCTGTAATATTCTATATAATATTTCCTCAGAGAAGTGAATAAGAGTTATGCAAGTTGACATAATGTGTAACACGGTTCTGAATAGCTCATTTTCTATTCAACACTGACATGAATAAATTATTAACAACTGACATAAACTCCACCACCTCATGCTCAGTGAGATGAATTATAAAGATAATGTTACTATATATGTTGCTACGATAAAAAGTTACTGTAAATATATAGGCTATATATATCCACTTATTGAACGTAGATCCCATTAAAAATTCCAATCGTTTAATTGAAGACTTTTAACATTCTCAGCTCTTTAGTATATTTATTGGCAAACAATAACACTGCAATTAGCCATGTGAATGACAGACACATGGCTGAATGTCACGCAATATACAAAGTGAACCACTTTGTAATAAATGAAGCCATCAACGGAACTGCAAATATGACTATAGTATATATAGAACAGTATAATATGAATTTCACACTTAAATTTTGTCCCCATGTTTCTTGGGTTTTGTGTTGACTAAAAACATGTAACTCTGATTGTGAAATGTTTTGTTTCGTCAATATTATTGATCGTTTCCGCTGGATTTTATTGAATCCCCATCGCTTGAATGAATAGGAGGGAAAAATGTACATCACATTAGATCTGAACTTCATTATTTATTCCATTCGATATTGCAAACTAAGTTTGCTGAGAAGTTCCTTTGTATACATCAATGATGAACCAAGATGAACTCAAAGGAAAATATTGTTTTGTTTTTCAAATTCATTTTGATGTTATTCCATGCAGAACAAACAAAGCAATGAGATATTAAGTTGTTTGTTTTAAGCTCTTCTATATGAAATGCGTTCATTATTCACTGGTCACTGTGCACTACTATAATGGTACTATGTACTATAATGATTTTATACTATTTCATATATAGTTTATATTTAAATGTTTAATTTCATAATATTGTTACTGGAAATGTTAATTTGCTCCGTCCGTTTCATATGTGAATGAATCTGTTCCATTATGAACGTTAACATGAAACCGAGGTTGGAGGGCAATCATTACAACTCACCAAGTGACCAAATGAAACGAAGATTACCTACATATATGAAAGCATTTTCTTTTATAGCTGGCATGCTACCATCGTTACCTTGCTTAATTTCACCGCGTCCTTCTCACTAATGAGATTTAAGTATATTTTACGGCACAAATACATGGACACTTTCGGGGTCAGTCGAGGAGTTAATCCACGAGATTTATATTTATGCCAGCATGCAGACAGATGAAATTTTATCGATGCCCATCTTTGGAGCGGAAGAAATAAACGTGTCCCATGCACAAATATATGGTGCTCAATAACATGTAATCAATACATGTCAACGAATGGTGTGGATTTATCTCGTATGCTGTGCACACTTATACAATGTGCAGTATACCGTTGTTTGCACCTGCTATTACAACATGGAGCAAATATGGTAAATTGTATTGCATACTCTGGGTGACATCACTTTGAGCAATAAAATATCCTGCACTCTGGAAAAAATGATTAAGACAGCTCAAATAGAACATCTTTTAGGAATTATGCTATAGGTTTACAGCTAATAGCTGTAAACCTTTGAGGCATCGAGGTAAAAGTTAAGGGTTAAACCACCATGTAATCTATTTGATCCTGTTATAGGTGATCATGCTGCGAGACTTGTGTCAAATGTAAATCTATATAGCCTTAGCAAACAACATCCTATGCATAACCAGTCATTATAAGTATTTTACACCTTCAGATGATGTAAACACTCTTTTGAGTTGTTTATGATTGGTTGAGGATGTCTACAAATAACTATTGCTGACAAAAGGTGTTTTACATCATCTGACATTTATTGTTAACTGATTAACTGGTTATGCATGGTGTTTGCTAACATCTAGAAGGTGTTCTTGTTATAGACTGCATGCACTTATAATTTTTGGTTAATTTTCATGCATAACAAGCCATATTATAATATGGTTCTTTTTGGTTATAGTTGAGGTAACAATTGGTTATACCCAATTGTAATTTGATAATTATAAAATCCAGAGGATAAGTTAAGTTAAACTTGCTGTTCACTAAGAGTAAATAACATTAATATTGTATATATTGCACACAGTGCAAATAAGAGATATTGCATGTATACTTATACGGGTCTTATCAATTCCATTGTTGTCGGAAAAATGCATCATTTTGCAAATTCATTTCCCCACCCTTGTGTCACATTCAAAGAATGAGACCACATCAAGCCTCTTATACCGCCCTCTGTGCAACTCGATGCTATTCATTTTATATGACATTCTCCACCCTGGATATCCGATTTTGCATGAATACGATCATTTTCCATCCTGAGATGTCAACAGTGTATGACATATAATGAAGGCGAAACTTTAATAACTAAAGTTTTGTTTCATTTTTAAATTATAATTTTCCTAACTTAAAACTAATCAGATTTTATTAACTTATTTCGCCGTTGCTGTAATATTCACATTATATTGAATTAAACATGTGATAATGGTATAATCTATGCATTTTACGGGCAACACCTGTTGTTTCATAGTAATTTGTATATTTTTCCCCCATTTGCTTGTCATTTTGACTTTTCGCTATGAAACATTGGAAATGGAAATAGCTCAATCAATCTTGAACACAAATGCAGCAGTTTTAACAACCTGCATGATAACCTCATTACCTTCATTACTTGTCCAAAGTAAAGACCAGGTTACGACTTCCCTTTAATAGGACGATTTGATGGGTAAGTGACGTAGCAAGGCTGATGATTAGACTGAGAGGAACTGTTAGGTGACACTTTCACCTTGTTTCCTAGCAACAGATATATTTACCGTTTTCAGGAGAGATCTGGACCATTTTAAACACAGAACACTATATACATATGCATGTGCTTTAATCATGTTAAAGTTATTGACTAGAAACTCTGACAAGGTTCCAACAATATCGATCTAAAGAAAAATGGAAAGAAATGAAAATATAAATAATATAAGTCTGAAAAAAGTTAGGATTTTTTGTATACTAACTCGTTTTGGAAACAAGGCTAACATGTGAAACATATGGATATGAAAATCATAATACATAATTCATATATGGATTATAGTGAAGGAAATGTACAGGCCCTATAGAGAAATGTCAGGAAATTTAAAAAATTAGAGAATTTGCATTGGGAAATATGTTATTGCTTTGCATATGAATGTTATATTTTTCATATTGCTTTGAAGGGCACTCTTTTCCTATTGTAAGATTCTCAACTAGAAAAAAAGCAATGTATTTGTAAAAAAATGTATAATATTCGTGCAAACACCAGGTGTTGTTGGCTTCTTCAGTTGATTGTCCTTCACTTTTGACATAGTGGTCCAGGTATATGTAAAAGTATGTTTGCTGCACGCGATTTATGCTGGCCTAGCTGTTATTGGGAATTTAATCATTAGTGACAAACATCTTCCCTCATGCATTTGATTGCACATGCCTGAACAGATCATTATCGAAAAATTGTTGTTAGGTGATAGAATTATTTTGTTCCCCAATTGGATACATTATTGAAAGTTGGACCTCAAGGTACAGTGATTCTGCCAATTCATTTATTATGAGCTCCATTCTGATTTGGGGATATAGAAGTTTTTTTTGATCGTACCCTCCTCACACTGCAAATCCCATAAATATGTCATTACAAATAAAGTATGAATTGGGAAAAAATCGCTTGAAAATTTTCCAGCAGTATGGACTGATATGTAGTCTATATTAGATGTGACTTGTGATGGCAACAATACGTTGAATTTTTTGTTATGTCTTAAGAAATCAATTTCAATGCAATTTCAGTTCTAACAGGACATAAATATATTCAATGTTTTATCCCAACATGTATTAATCTAACAGATATATTTTTCGAATCTCGTACGTAATATTTTATTTTCTAATTTAGAAAGCATACTTTTTCATATTCCCACTTTTTCGATCATTGTGTTCGTTTTGAAATTATTTCTTCTGTCTGTGATTTAGTATTTGTTCATTTGTTCATTATTAATGATAACACGCAGGAAACTGTTTTTTTGTCTTATAAGCATTAACAAGTTTAAATTATTAACTGCAAAATAACTTTCCATTCAACAAACTGCTGCATATTATTTCTATTAATCAATTAACACAATTTCGAATACTAATATTTATACACCAGATTTATTATCATTTATAACAGTAGATGATGTGAATTATAATCTGGCGGAACTAATCGACTGTATAATTTTAATTTTAATTTGACGTAAAAAGTTTATAATTATTCGTCAGCATTTTCCGAATTGGCTATTCACATCATTGTCTGCACATTGAATAGAATAACACTGCTGTATTACAGACATTATTTGTTATTTGAATGTCAATCAATATAACAGTGTAGTTTGACTGTATTAAACAATTTAAATGCATGTTCTAGTAATTGGTAAAAGTTTAATTTTTGTTTGATTTTCATAGAGCAACAGATGTTTCTTAGTTGTAATTGGAATTTCGCTATAAAGTAGTTTGATGTATAAGTGGAGTGGACATGTAGGAGGTGGGTGGTGAAGAAGGGAGTGCGCATGCGCATCAAAAGTGGTCTATATAAAGAGGAGAAGTGGTGCAGGCTGCAAGTTCAGTCTTTGCTCAGCAGCGAAGCTGGGTGCAGTAGCTCTGCTGTTTGTTGCTGTAGTTTGGTGGCAGTTTTTGTCAGTTGTGAAAGGTTGTTTGTGAGGTGTCCGCAGTCAATTCTGCGTGCTTAGATGTAAGAATCTATGCTCGGATTGCCAATATGCGGTGTTGTGAGGCTGCCGATGATGTTTGTGCTGGAGGTGCTTCTCGGAGTGTTGGCAGTCTTCGCTCCAGCCTCAGGTAAAAAGAAAACAATTTTCGCTCAATTCGTCCACCTTTTTTCTATACTAGATTATTATATTTTTTTATCTTTACACAATCCGTCCATCGTCGCGATCGATTCAAAAACTTGTGGGTTTTTTTAGTCTGCTCCCCTTGCAAACGTCACGTGAGAGAATAAGCAGTTGTCATCTCCTTGCCGCAGTTGGGAGAAGTGGAGCTGAAACTTTTTAACTAGATTCCTGGAATTTGTTTGCTGTTCAGTATAAATGAATGACAATTCTTCACGTGACAATGTTGTCTTTCTGGGTGCTCTGAAGTTTTTTATGCACTGTAGCAGACAAAATCTACTTTGAGTTCGACCAAATATTCTGGAAGTGATTTTAGAGTAGATTTCCCTCCTACTCATACTTTTGCTCTGTTTAACATCAATTGTATAAAAGTTGTTGAATTTGATACGATATTTCTTAAAAAAAGACACAGCAACATTTGTTAAATTGATCAGAAGTTTCTTCACGTTTTTTACACATAAAACTGATGCCAATCTGTAGTAAAAACCTGAATTTTAAAAGAAGTTAATAGAACAAGAATACAGATTTTTATAAGTTAACAGTTGTGAAAGAGTGTGGGTTTAACAGGCATTAAATAATTGATAGAGTAAATTGCTTTTCTGTTAAGGTTATTTTTAGTTCAGACAGGTGCAAAGTCTGAAAATACTGTTGCGTAATCGTTATTCGCAATTTGACTATTGTGACGTCAGCAATTACTATCGAATTACAGCGAAGAGAAAATTTCGCAATCGTGTTGCAATCATGCGCAACAAAGAACAAAGAACTTTGGACCTTGAACTTGTCTGCTGCCAATAACTGATACCTCCAAGGTTATATTTGTGGAAATAATCCTACACAAGGGACCGTTCATAAATTACGTTAAATTGAATGATCTTATGGAAAATTATCCATCCCTTTGTCGCAAGACAAACTAATTAGAGACAGTTCCTTTAAAAACAAGCACGTATTTTTGATAATACTGTATTTATATTATTAGAATAATTATGTAATTGGAGGGGGGAGTTTCTATGAGCAATGTCACGTGTTCAGTTTGGTAATCGCTGCTAGCACTCCAAACCAAATTACACGTTTCATGCATACACCCAAAAGATGTGGGTTTTAGATGGGAAAATCCTTGATGAGATGGGATTATTGGTCACGTGACTGAAATTATCTGTGGTAGAACTAAAATAAAATGGGTGACTTGCTAAAGTCTTTGTGTTTCAAAATAAGAAGTTCAAGTAGAAATTCGGCGATATTTTGAGCATATTTATATAAATAAAGTAATTTTTTCATTCTATGAGAACTCGTTCGGTATATTACTGCGGTCGTTTTTAAATAAGGATTAAGGTTTTTCCTAATAGTGGAAATTTTGTAAAAATAAAAAGGGAACTTAATCCAAGTGCGCTCTTTGGGTGCATCTGGTACATTGATGGGTTGCAGGCCAGAATTGCGAATTTTGGAGGAGGTTCCAATTGAATTGTCCGCATGGTTGCATGGGCATTGTAGTATAATCTACATATTCACTTGGGAGTCTTTCCTCTGGTTTGCGGCTTTCCTAATACAGTATATATTTGCGTAATTCTTACGAAAAAGAAGATAATCGTGCCAACGCTTGAATAATATTTCACCGGCCGCCATATTGCTCTATCCGTGTTATAGGCCCCAATCTAAACGTCTTGGAATATAGTCACAATAATATCCACGAACTTTTTCTATAGTGCAGCTGCATCTCTACATAGTTATTCTGGAAATATAAAGAAAATATTTGTGAAATATTAAATAGTGACACAAACTGCTTGCAGATAGCATGCGTGTAGGAAATATAAAAATGTACAAAATACAATTTTCTATTCACTACAATTAAGTTCCTTTTGCACTTACATGTGTATAATAAGATTTTCGTAAACTAATTACAACAACCTGTTCGTTTACAATTATGATTTTGTCTGATGTTAAATGCAGCCATAATATTATGCATATTTTACCTTGTATCAACGAAAACATGCCATTTTGTAACTATTTTGATGCACTTTCTGTATTATTGTCCAATAACTATATAATAATCTTCGAATCAAACTGTATATACTATCTTGCACAGATTCTAAGATTATCAGATATCCTAGCTGCAGTAATTCGAAAAGAAATTGCTGTGTTGCGTCTTATAGTAATAGGGCTATGTGTGTAGATATAGAAGTTTTAGGTGGTGTGAGGAGTTGAAATGACACAATTTTGGGATGGCATTTGCAGCTAACAGTGGCACTGATGTTCGCTCTGTTGCGGTAAATAATGGCGAATGTAGGCGGCCGATTTCAATTTCGTGAGACGTTTTCGAAGTCTTGATCGCCAAAGGAGGAATGTGTCCCAGTGCAATTTCGATTCAAAGGCATGGAAAGGCAAACCTTCCTTTTCCTTCTCCTGTTTGACGACACTTTTTTTACACTTCACGCTCCACAAGATGAAGGGTTTTTGCCGATTTTCTTCCCTGGCAATTCCACCTCCTTTTTTCTTCCTCCTCTTCCTCCTCATCCTCCTCCCATAGCCTTTTCCAAGTCTATATATGTGGCTGGTTCCACACCAGCCAAGCCCCCGCCATGTCAAAACGAGAAATGCTTCTTATTTATATACGATTGGATTGAAAAAATATTGTTTTCATATCGAGGCTATGTACCCTATACCTACTCCTTACGTCGAAACCTGCTCTAAATCCAAATGCCTTCAAGTACAGAACACCCCTTTTGTGTGAGAGTTTACTTTACAAAAAATGCAGTAAATGTGTTGGGGAACAATGTTAGGTTCTGGGAAGCAAAAGCAAGATTTATGAAGTAGAAAAATATCAAGTTATGTATGTAGGCATATACACTGGTACATAGTATATATTTTCTCCCATATTGGAATGTAACTCTTTCGCTTGAAGTAGGTATATCTAAAGCCTTTCTAGGCTATTTTCTGGTAATGTTTGAAATAAACTATAGATGTAGTATCTTTTGAATATTCCAATTATTTGTTTCTACTTTGTACTACGCGAGTTCAAAATGGTTCACACGTTCATGACAATTATTTGCAAGCTGGCAATAAATTTGGTTTACGTTTATAGATAATACAGTGCTGAAAGTGACCTCTTTATAGTGCAAGTTTTTGAGGTTAACTTTGTCTACAAAAAGTTGCTAGACTATAAATGAGATTTTAACTCGAATTAGTTGTTGCATTATTAAAAGTGTAAACCCTTCCTTACAAATTAAAAATCCTAGTTCAGTTTGTTGATCTTCATGTAACAAATATCTCAATATTGAAAAAGCTCGTCATTATAGGGGGAAAAAAAAGTTTTTTGGCATTTCTAAGATGTCTTTGTTATGCATTTGTGTGCTCTTCAAAAACTATGCAAAAATTAATCGGATAATTGAAGCCCAACCTCGAAAAACAATCTAACATTTAGATGAATACGAGTTATTTGCAAAATCACATCCCCTGTATTTTTCTGAATAAGTTTTTTTATTATTTATGATGTTGTTATCCAAGAAAAACATAAAATGCAGTGTGTTTTTATTTTCTGTGTGCTATACGATTCTGGTATCCTTTTTCTCGGAACTACCAATATGCATTTGAAACGTTTTTCGAGGCTTCGCTCACTTGTTTGTTTTAATGGGTGCCATGTTCCTTCTTAGTCGTTCAAATTTGCATTCTGAAGGATGATAACTTTGAAATGCAGATAACCATTATGCTGGAAAAGTTCTGGCTGTGACGTAAACGATTTGGCAAATTTCCTCGGCAATGTCTATGGTTTGACGAAATTGTTGGGGCTGGGGTGAGCTCGGTCATCCCCCTCCTCCTAAAGAGGGTCTGAGTACAGTTACAACACATGAAGTAGGAGGCTTTTTTGTTAGGTTTTTTTGCTGGGCATGTGCCTCGTTTTCGATCGATGGATTTGAACGTTGCTGGACAAGGCTACATTTATGCCAGACAAGCTATAGCCATATAGTATGTGCAATGGGCTTCGGTGGATTGAGTGCAAAGAACGCAAAACACGCAAAACCCTCTTTAGCATAGATCAGGCTTATTTTTATTTTTACGGTTGCGACATTCTTGCCCATTTTCAAAGCTCCATAACGAAGCCTGTCGCTCGGTTGGAACACATTCGTAAGCCCAAATGCTCTATTTAGAGCGGGAAATTTAGGTATATGGTCACACCGCTGACTGGTGAATTGGGCTAAAAGTAAAAAGTACCCAGAGTTAAAATATTACTGCTCCTACCAGGCAAAATTGATTCCCTTTTAGAAGTGGACAATTTTATTGAATTGTATTGTGCAAGTTTGCATTCTAAACGGGGAAAATTCTATTATGTTTTCTTTTAATACTTTACATTATTGAAGCTCGAGCTGTGGCCGGATAATATTGATGAGGCAGCATGCATAATTATGTAACTTAATTTTTCCTTAAACAAATTGAGCATATATGCAATTCCCTGGTGATAAGTTCCAGTATAATTTAAGATTCTTCGAATTATCCATAATTCAGTTCTTGTGAATATAGGTGAGGCAATAAAATAGGGTGAATGAATACCCCTGTATATTATATGCATGAGCACACTGTACATTATTGCAGCACCTGCATGAAGATTACCACATGTTCATTGAAATAATTTCGGTGTGCAATGATAATATTATTAAATCAAGAAACTTACAGTACTGATTTACAACGATAGAAGATGTAATTTGATGGATTATTTTTGTGCCAAAGTATATTGTGATGTCATTACTCTAGTAATCTCAGAAGAGCATTTTATATCTACTGTAATATTGAAGAAGCCATT
Source organism: Glomeris marginata (assembly GCA_034696005.1). NCBI lineage: Eukaryota > Metazoa > Arthropoda > Diplopoda > Glomerida > Glomeridae > Glomeris > Glomeris marginata. The sequence continues at coordinate 14,361 of JAQFZQ010000109.1, read as the reverse complement.
TGTCGATTTTGCGGCCATCTTTATAGCTGACATTGCAGTACTCTGTGAGGATGAGTCAACTGCTCACCGTTCAACCTGATCTTCACTTCAATGTCCAATGCTCCTCGACTCTATCTAATCCAGCACGACCTGCAAATGTCCAAGGTTTCAGACATGGCCAATAACTTGGCTTATTGTGATGGGGAGAGAGGGTAACCGGTGGGATTTCAGAATCGTTTTGCTGCATCGCAACTTCGTAATCAGTTCACTTGTGAGGCTCACTGTCCACCATCTTTTTGGCCACTTTACCCATGAGAAAGAAGTTTGTTTCCTAATAATACCTGTTGCATGCATATTACTGCTTACTGGATGGGGTTTAACTGCTCCTCCTTCTGTTATGCGACAGAAATTTAAAGGTGAACTGACAGGGCAGTAAAAGTGGACTATGACCAACCCTGCCATTGGGTTTTACCCAATTAGTCTGTCCATGATTGGCCAGAAAGGGTACAGTTCAGAGTTCACTTACCACACTGTCAGTTCATCTTTAATAACAATGGCAACGCCCAATGATAAGACCGTTTTGTGTAATTCACTTTGTCTAGGTTTATACTATGGTATGGACACCGGGAAATATAACAGCATCAAATTTCATTTCTTTGCTTTGTTGGGAAATTGTATACTTATTTCGGAGTGTGAATATTTTAATCTCACTTGAAACCTTACAAGTGGGTATTGAATAATGAAGTTGTCATGTAGGAAACCTTTAAATAATGTGGCCTAATTAATGTGACAACTATTTTCTTGCATTGTATAGCAGGTCAAATTGGGTTACTCTTTGTTCTGAAAACTTAGGTTAGCTATAGTATTTTTCAGGGTATAGAGCATGCCGTATGCCCCTCCCCTCCTCGTACATGTTGTATTAGGAGGGGCGGGGCATACGATATGCTCTTACCCTGAAGAATATCATATCTACCCTTTAAACTTAAACACACATATGTATTTACATATTATCAAATCCAAATCAATGCACATAATGAATGCTTCAAGTGTAATAAGTGATGCCATTGTCCCATTACATAATCCTGATATTTAATATTTGGTTGCAATGCCGAACATTCCATTTATATGCATAATTTTAAAATTCAACTCATAGGTTCATTAAACGAGAACATAGTAAAAATAATAACGAAATTGATTTTCAGGAGTACAAGGTATTTTGCATATCATGTTGCCATCCATTATTTCGGAAATAATGACTTGTTTTAAATGAAGAATGCAATGGATATGGATGTTTGTCATTGAAACTAGCTATGTAATAAAGCCAATGTTTGCTTGCATAAACTTTTGAATGAAATGCAAAAATACCTCTTGGTTCACAAGTGAAGCTTGGTGAGATGTATGGCGTGTGATGGTCATATATTGTCTACTCCTGTGCTGAGATGACGTGCTTGGCATGCGTTTGTAGCCACATATATGACAAACCCTCGGGAACCTATAAGGCCAATGTGTCTTGCAAGCTTTGTCATTGCCTGCCCAGTGAATAATTGATTTGGCCTTCGCTCTGGGCCTTATACCCACTACTTACCCACCCACTGTATAGTACTTTATGGACCGTGAAGTGTATAGTATGAAGCATGCATGCGTAGATTAATGGCAATGTCTTGCGCATGAATGACATTGACGGCTTTTCATTCCCTTCTTTCTCTGCTATTGCTGAAAACGTGTAAAACTAGGGCCACAATCCATTTGAGTGTATGGTGTTCATGGTAAAAATAGAGATGTTCCTTTTTTTAAGTCCTTGGAAATAATTTGCCAGTGTGCATGTGTATATACATTTACTTAACAGATAAAAATGGAATACTGTTAATCTTCTCCATGCTGTTATTTCAGGATGTGGCTTGTGGTTTCAAGGCAAAGCACGTTTAGTAGATAACAATTTCCTCGTATAATAAAATAGGAGAGAGGAGAAAAGGACCGAGAAGAGAGCAATGAACTAAGAATGTAGGAAAGCAGCGAATTTTGCTTTGGTCATGTTGTCAACAAGACTTTGTGTACAGTTTTTATTCATTTTTTGCTTGGATAGACACATGAGAAGGGGAGACATGCTAGTGGCCATTTAAATTAATTTTTAAGTTCGCCTTGTTTATATATTAATGATGATCTCGTAAAATTTACAGATTTCAGGAGCGATAATTTCGGCATCACTCAATTTTACTCAAAAGATGTAATAGATTCCAGCTGGCATATTTTACAAATGTTTCAGCTATTATTAACTAATAAGCTGTAAATATTTTTAAAACAAAAATTGTTCACTTGGGGTCAAGTCAATGTATTTAATTTGCTATTTATGACATGCAATTATTTAATTAATAGCCTACTGATGATAATTGATTTGAACACAGTCATTTGAACACACACATAATTTATAATATTTCTCAAGGACCAGCGTGGTCCCCTTGACCAGTTTCTATTCCGGATATTCTGTATACTCCTTCCACTTGAAGCATCAAGGGAAATCTGATTGGTACAATAATATTAATTTGACTTTGTCAATTGCTTCGTGGACCTGTGACCACAGACCGAGATAATTCAATCTTGTATCTATTGCCCATCTTCCGACCAAGTGTTGTGGTTATATTCACTCTGACCGACCACTTCTAAGTAATGAGCATACAAGATGACCGCTTGTTACATTGGTAAATCCCCATGGTCTGAAATCTCTCGGTCAGTGGTCGCATCCAATTTTTGTCACTGCCAATTCTCCACCTATAGCACAACTTGACAAACCGAAATCGTCACTTGCTATTCTATACACTCTAATTGTGAGAGAGCAATGTAAGATTATAACACAAATATTTAAGTGCTCTATATATGTTGCATCGATTTACTGCATTGGGGTCTGTTGGGATTTATTTTTGTACCGCCCATCATTTTAAATCTGGTTGCCCTGCCCACAATGTCAAACTCGGAATAACCCCCCACCAAGCATTCATTACTCTTCTCATTCTTGAAGAATGGAAGGGAACCAAGGGGAGTTGCGAGACAGCACCTCGATCGATTCCTGCATGCATTAACGTATACCCCTGGTCAAATGTTTGCCCAGATATCATGCCTTTTATTCCATATCCTTATCACCAGCAGCAGTTTATAGCCGTTGCGTACAGCGTGCAATTTCACAAAATTCCTATATATTCCAAATATTGCATTTGCCATTCACTGTAGCCGGAGCTTCGTGCTCATGTAGACACACCTCTCGGCTCTGTGCGTGATTTTACTATAGTGAAACAGGAGAATGGTGGGAAGAGTGGGAAGAGTTGAGGTGGAAAGTGGAAAGGAAAACGTGGTGTTCCCCCCTGTACGATGGCAATAAATCTGTGCATGGTAGGCCTGGGTGCCCCAAGGCCGCAAACTTTTGTGCTCTCGCCTCGCGCATTCAAACATTTATTTTTGTAATGTGCCGCAATTTGTCGCACAAATTATGGTCCAGTGGGAAATTCGAAGCCCGGGGAGATATTGGTTTTTGGCATTTACGAGGCCACAAACGACGCTCCAAATCGTGCCACGTGGGTGGAAACAAGAGGTGGCACGTGGCACATGCATAGTGGTGCCACGTGCCGTGTCACGCCTCCCTTGTTTTTACTCGTTTTAAATAACGGTGTTCAAACACTTTGTAAACGTTATTTATTTTGCTACAACGAAATATGGTAAATCTATAGGAAAATTGATGCAGGTGGTTCCCCAAGCAATGAGCTATATGTATCTATGTATATATAAGGGGTTGGAGCCGCGAGACTAAATGCAAAATAATTCTAATATAATTCTAGTATACCAGCATAACTTAGTACCGTAAAACCTCCTAACTTGAAACATAATTGTTGCAAACGCTCACAGTAATTTGGTGCTCTTGCTTATAGCTAAATATCCAAATTTTTCCAGCCTCAAATTGTGTATGCCAGGTGAGCTTTCCATACTGTTTCAAGTTATGACCTGTATCATATGTAATTTGTTAAGTATTTTATTCAAGAAACGGCTAGAAGTAATTCACATTATTTATTGAAGTCCAAGCATAATTCTACTCTTAGCATGTTTTACAAGGATTTGTACCCAATCCATGCATTTTCACATGCCTATAGGTATGGGATTCAAAGCAGCTTCAGGCAGTGTATAAGAAACATGACAAACTTTGATATAGAACAACGTTGCAGATCGTCCAACCGGAAATTTTACCTGACATCAGTGAGATGAAAGAGCCTTTCCACTAATGTGAACGTCAAATACCATTGTCATGGCTTTGGGCAGTCTCCTTCAAAGAAGCTATATGCCCCAGCCGGGTTGGTTTGAGACTCTGCACAATTACATGGGGGAAGATTCTCAGGGGAAAATGGTTCAAGCATTATAAATATAAAAAAAACTATCGGCTCTACTTTTTGGACAACAGAGGATGATATTTTTCATTTTAGTCCTCTTTCCCCTGACAGTACCATTCATTGTTGTCTGTCTCAAACTGCCCCAACCCTAGATATCTCATGTCCAATTTCAATATTGGTCTCTATCCGTATGATGATGATGAAGCATACCAGCCAATGAAAGTTTTGCAACTTGTGTGTTGGGCACGATGTCAGATAAATATATTTTTTTTTTACCCTGTAGAAAATAATTGAAGCAACTGGAATTTTTTTACTGTTTCCAAACACCCAATCTTAAAATATTTTACCAAAACTTTCTCCTGGTGTCTAGAGAATAGTAAGCTTTTACAGTTGCATTTGACACAAAAGCATATATTGATTTCAAGGTAGTGTTGAGGCAGACTTTTCACAATGGATTGTTATTTATTATATTTGTATCACTTAAAAAATGTATGCAGTTTAATGAACTCAAACTTTTTGATCTCTTTTTTATTTTCGCCTAATAATAATTACGAGATGAATAATACATGGTTCGTATGTTATTCACCATATAAGAATTTGAACTTGATGATGCCCTGATAAGCCGAAACATGTCCACAGTCTGGTTAACAGACTAAATAAACACTATGAAGAGATTAGTTTTTGTTCTTTTCCTTTCCACTAATGGTGATGCGTCAATCAAACATACAAAAGGCATGCTATATACTGAGTTGGGGTAAATGTGCCATAATTTTTCATAAGGCATTCAACATAGAAAAACGCAAAAATAGAATCCTGTAAATATAGTTAATTTTCAGTAATATATATTGTTGAGTTTAATAGTAGTAATTTTTTTGAAAACTTATACTAATGGCTGAATGAAATCTTGAAATTATTCAGTTATAACGCATATGTGGTTGGAATGTGTGCAGCTGTGCAAGTTGTTTATGTGAGCATGTACAGTAAGCGTTGCAGGCTGTTTTATTTACATAATTGTGATGTGCATGGCGCGATTTTTCTCAAACATACTTGGTATTGTTTGCAATTAACGACCTTCTGTCAAAAATACTCTGCGGTAAACAACACTGATTATCTTTTGATATAATTACACTGCGTGTTGCAGCTTTTTTTATTGCAGCAGAATTGTGGTTGACAAAGCAAAAATATGCTATGCAAACTATGATGCTTTTAACAGCAATCACATATGCAGATTTTGGTAAAATTACTCATTCCACCCTTGAATTCCTGATTTTATATGCAACTACAACTATGCTGTGTACCCAATTTGGAGATATGAAAGCATTAAATATAATGTAAATATTGCCTATACATTTCTTTCTGGGGAAATAAATCAATATGGAACGTTGTGCTTCTGAATGGAAATAGCCGGAATATTAATGAAATAATTGGTTAAATTCCAAATGCAAATTGTGAGATGTTTTGGTTTGTTAGTTAAAATGTACAGTATACCTATCTAATATTTTAATTTTTACATATGTCCAGCATTTAGATTCACAATTGTTAACTGTTCCATTCAGGTGGTACCTGCCTATTATTTTGACTTCATAAACAAGTTGATATTTTCCGCACAGTTTGTTTTTAATTACACGTATGGAAGATTTCGATATACTTATTAGCTTGAATAAATACCAACTTCATCACCCATTGCACTGCATTCTGTCCAACTTTGAACCAGTTTTGTTAATAAGGTAGATGTAAAGTCGCCGACCCGATAAAGCGGAAGAATCGCTCACATGGCACCACAATTTCAATTTTCTCCTATTTTCCCATACAGCAAACAAACTTACTTTCGCATGATCGAACACGTCCAACTCTCTCTAACTCAAACCCCCTCCCCTCCCCTCTTATTACACATTTTTCTAGTTACTAGTGGTACCCTGTGGCCATTCATATAATACCCGGAAATGGCTCAGTAATCCGCACAATATTGGCAACCTCTGCAGTTGGTGGTGCTGCCTAATGCAACTCGACCATTGTTTCGTATTGTGTTGGGGGAAGGGGTCAACCATATTGCCACCACCTACGTGTCTGTTGGATCTTTCTTGCCAGTTAGGGCCATTGATGGTACCATTTCCTGCTTTAGGCCTCCACTTGCCATTAATCACCCATTGGAGTTAGGAGCACTTTTGGGCTCGATCGGGACCCCGGTCCAATGTGCTTTCCGTTACTCGTTACATGACCCGGGTCGTGACACACTCTACTGGCCCTTTACTGGTTTCTGTATTATAGGGGCAAGAAAAACCTAGAGTATAACTTTTGCGGATAAGATTCTCTCTGCCGATATATCGTTTCCGCACGCCGCGCTCCGCGGCTTATCGTTTTCGCTGGCAGAGCTGCTATGGCTTTTCGACACTGTTGCCACCCTAAGGCAACACTGCCCTTTGGTACACCTGAGCGAACTTGTGTCATATCTGGGGCTTTGAACGTCGAGAGAGCGAAAGATGAAGCGTGGGATTCAGTAAGGGAATGGCTTCACTGCATTACTCCGGAGGGAGAAACTGAGCGAGAAGCCGATCAACAGGGGTCGCTTTTCGTTTACTCAAGCGTTCACCCTTTCTCTTTATTCTTCAGGAACTACAATACTGTTGACAGTTGTTACTATAACGTGGAGGAATTTCATATTGCATTTGCTACTATTTAAAGAGTTTTTTATGCATGGGAGGAATATTTCAGTTTAAATTTAGCTACATACATTCTCTACTTGTTAGTAGGCCAAGTCTAAAAATATTTAACATTAAAATTCCTGAAAAAAGCCATGAAATTAAAAACGGTCATGATTATCCTAAAATGCCATGATATTTTTGTGATTTTAATCATTACCAAATACATTTTTTTGGCCATGTATACGGATTGTTAAAAATATTGTATTTCATGATTTAGTTTATTATAAAATTATTTCAATGTTCTGTGGTATTATGGAAAACAGTCATGGAAATCCTGGAAAGTGTAAAGCTATTTGATTATGCAACTCTGTGATATTATGTGAAATAAGAGGTTTGAATTTTTTTAAAAGCAGGTATAGTAAAGTTGCATTTTGTGAGATGTTTCAGCATAAAATAAATGCATTTAAGCATTTTATTGATGCCAAAGTTAATGGCTTTATTATACATAGTCTGTTTATATTTTAATTTCAAGTAGCTCAGATTTTGTGTAGTTCAGATAATTATGCCGGGCTAACACTGTCACATTAGTTCCCATTGTTAAACCTTGTAAACCTGTTGTTACATGCTACTTTTGAAATGATTACCAGTCCAATACGTTTCCTATTTTGAAGCTGACATGCAACATCGATTCGTTACATTTTTTGTGTGCTGGATTTTTACTGTTCCGATGTGTAGTGGATTCTAGCCAAATTACAAGCTCGTACACACCGTGTTACGGTGACACGCCATACATCATTTTACTTTTGCTGAGAGTGCTAAATGATAGGTTAGCCATGCTATTGTCACTGACTCGTTTCTGTAGTTAGTGGCCGAATTACGGAATAAAGCCCGTGTGCCAATTGGTGCAGCAAAGCCGTGCTCTGGTCTGTGGCCCTTGGGGGTGTACAACGACGTCTATGCGAGCAGAGTGCAATTTCCTCTTCCAGTTTCTTGTGCATGGCGTTTTATTGGCTTTTGTTGTCATGGCGCTCTGCGTTTATGCTGACCGGAGAATTTTGACAGCGCTAATTTGTCATTGCGTATCTGGGCGGAGGAACCTCTACAAATAATTACTAGTCTCTAGGCATGAAAGGGTGATGGAAAAAATCAGTTTGTGCAACTACCACAACGTTAGGAGTTTGTCTATATATACTTTGTTCAAGACGAAATTGGCAACAAGAAATGGATTTTTGACTTGTGGGAATCCAATGTTTTGAGCACTTTTGGAAAAACTTAACTTGTAACTATTTTTACGATGAGATACTGTTCAATCTACTTGTATACTATTTAATTTACATACACTGGATCTTCATTGCTATAGTTTTTTTTTTTCTGTCGATGTTAAATTTCAGCACTAATTTTCAAAATTTTTGTAAATACGTATTTGATATCTAATTCGCTTTACATGAAAAATAAATGGCCAGAATCAATATTATACGTATAATGTAAAGTCATTAAAATTTCCCTCTTCCATTGGGCAGAATGATTGAAGTCATGTGACAATAATTCATATAATTTATCAAAGTTTCATCTTATGTTATTGTCGGTCAAAGTTTTTAGCTTTGTGATCATTTATAATTATTTATTACTCTAAGTTATGTGATTTTTTGGTTTAAAATGTTTTCAACTCTATTAGGTGTGATCAATCAATATAGTCTGGTTTCAAATGAAGGATTCAAATTGACATAGTAAATGATATAAACAATTTTTAGGTCTCATAATGTTTCCATGGGGAGAGTTTATCTTCAGAATTACATAAATGTTGCTTGCAATAATATATTCTTGTATGTATAATCTGTATAACTTGGTTTGCTAACCTGCTGCACTGCATCAAATATGCAGTTGGAACAATTTTTATCGATTACAGTGTTCATGTTGACATCTGTGCAGCAAACTTTAAAGAGTATTGAAAATGGCATTTTCTGCCTTGCCCATTGATGTAATGAATTGTCATGTAATCCTGTTGGTCTGTGACGAATTTATACTTGCCTCTATACCCCAATGCATTTGGAAGATCAGGAAATTTTGGAAAATTGAGCTTTGACAGAGCATATATTGTGCGCAAGCGCAGTTGACTCTAAACTCGGCATATATCACGGCTCGATAAATACATCAAATATTCCCACATGACAATCTGTTGCTGTATATGTGTATACTTTGCAAAAAATGCATATCTGAAAACCTCTCAACCGGAGTGCTCTTGTATAAGAAAACGAATGAGAGCATCGCAGATTAGTTTCTCTCCCTGCTCGACCCAAATGATGATATTTTTTGTTTCGATTCTTTCTATCAAGCAACGAGCATTGTTACCATCTTTTCAAATATCTGTGGTGCCATTTTTTACAACTCTTTTAAGGTCCCATTTTGTGTTCAAAGCCAAAAACGTAAGAACTGAAAACTGTATAGGTACATGAGAAATGCAAGAAATTATATTTTGAGATCGTATACTGAAATGGATTTTACCGATTTCACTGTAATACCATTTTTGAACTTCCAATTTGCCATTTCTTTTTCAAAAAGTCGAAATTTGAGCTTTTTCCAGAAGGTATATTGCATAGGTTTTTTACATTTTCTGTAACTCCATCTTCTGAAACTTTCATTTTCTTTCAAAACCTACATTTTGCTGTTGCAGGAAATTCTATTTAAGTCCCTTTGCTGATGTTTTATTTTTAAATCACAACTTGCAGTAATTTTTAGCACCTGTCATTTTCTCTCAAGTATTAATCAACGTGTTAAAATAGTTACTGTCAGAAACTGGAATAAAACTATAAATTTTACACAACTAATTTAGTACAGTACTTGAAAAAATTGCGTTCTGATTTCAAGATTTGCTACAAAAAGGACTGTAGTATCTATAAATAATCTTAGTTGAAGTACATAGAACTTTGGATTAAAAAGAAATGTTGATATTTGATCCAATCATTTTGAAAATTTGGACCATTTCGAAACTGCATCTATTTTTGATAAATAACTTGAAATATTATTACATTAGCAAGTAAGCTATTCATAATATTACGTGGTATACCTATAATGTATCTATTTAATTGATAATCACAGTAATAATTCCCTTAAAATAAATTGTATGCAAAACCTCGTTTTCTCATTTGCATGGCAATGAAACTGAAACCATTAACTGGTGTATATGTATGTTTTGCTGCCTTTTGGCTCTTATTACTCCTTTCTGAGCTGAATCTCCCTTTTTATGTATTTTTCAGCAATTACAATGCGTTTATTACTATGCTGTTGCTTAGGAGATGCTGTGTGCCCAAATACCTTCTCTGTGACAATAGACACATTTAATTCTAGTCTGTGTAGGACAACATGGGTGAAAGCTGTAATGAAAGCCGATGTGGAACTGTAGTTCAGATTGAGTGTAATTTTGTTGGGGGAGTGGGGAATAATGTGAACAAATTGCATGAAGGGTGATGCGCTTTCGCAACAAGATACAATTGGAACGGAGAAACTCGATAAAGTTTCCAAGTGGTTGTCTCGGTTTAAGTGAGTCGCCAGGCCAATTGTGTCATTCTACTTCGATTTGCCACCAATCGATGCTATAGCAACTGCTTGCAACTACTGTTTATATGCTATACCAAGGCTATACACTAGATGCCAGAATTCATCACAAGTCGCAGTATAGAGAGTAAATGGCGAATGGCGAACAAATATCTTTGTTATATTTGCAAACTTAAAGCATGATTGGGTTGGAACACTAATTCAATATCTGATTTCAGCCTTTTTGATCCAGTATTTATTAAAGGAGGACTGACAGGTTATAATTTTTGGACCTGCAATTTTTGCAATGTCAGCTTTCCTGAAACTTACAGTTAAGGAGCCCCTTATAAACAGTTTATAGCACATTCTTGACTCCTATGTATGGTATTACACCAATTTTATCTTATTCTTTTAGTGAAATTGCCTTTCAATAATGTCTGGCTAAGAATATGGGCCTGAATGTGCATGTCAGGAATGAATAGGTTGCACAAAAAAAGTTCCTTCCACACAAATAGCTCACATGACAGTAATGTAACTCATAAATGATCGAGACATCTTTGCTCTAATTGCAATTTCCTAGTCACCAGTCGATCACTTGCCTTATTTCTTCTTCAAATGATGATCCAGCAACTATGAAATGTTAATGAAAATCAGCAACATCCACTGACTGAGTTGCTTTCATTTTTGTTTTGACAGTTAACTTAGAAAATGATGCAGATGGATGAGTGATGTAACCAGTTGCCTGTACAAAATTGAAGTGGCTGGCATTTAATTCAGGGTTCACTGTGATGTATTATTAATTCCTGATCTAGACGATACTGACATCATATGGAAAATAGTGGTTGAGCTTAGGAATGGAGGGAAATTGTTTCTTCTGGAAAAAGATGTCACTGTTTCCTGTTTACTTCACTGCACCAATTTCAATACTCGATCGGTCAACCAAAACTTTTTATGGATTAGTCACTGTAATATAGTCGCTAAGTTAACTAGCACTTGAGTAATGTGGCTGACGAGCGAGCCAATAATTTACAATTGTGTAGGTTTTCATGTATTAATTCCACTTGGAAATGATGTTAGTTCACATTGTGTTCAGTGAATTTAAAGGTCATGATTACAATTCACATGTGAAGTTTGAATTTGGTGTAAATTTATGATAATAACATGGTGCTGTGCTTCAAAGACTAGTTTCTCAAATGAGCTATGGTCATCCTTAGTGAAACAAAGGCTCCTTATCTATAATGCACTATGCCCATATTTAGACTATAGTTGCAAGATGGGTTTAGAGTTTCCGCTAATGGGAATTGGACACACTCTTCAGATCAGATGTTAGGTACTATGCTGCAGGTATAATGTAACAATGTGAAAGAAAAAGAAGCAAATTGTGGAGAAATGTTGTCGGTTGACATTGGAGCAAATGTGGACAAAGGGGTGCGTACATCAGCTGTGGTGGTGTATGGTTAAGGCATGCACGTTGTCGACGATAGCGTTATCGCATCTTTGTAATTGTTGAACCTGGCAACCTCTCGTAGGAGTCGTGGCACTGATGTGGCCGATATTAAAAGCCGGGTTAATAATATCTGCGGACGTAAATTGGCTGCAACGTGGCACACACTCCCATGTCAGCGTGTCATTGCAGGCCTGCTCCAGCCAACTCTCTTTGTCAGTCTTTGGCCTTTGAGTTTTGTCACCAGTCGGCTCCTGTGGCAATTAGTAACGCACCATGATCCCGCAGAAATTAAACCCAACGCTTTTACACACTTTACACACTCGGCACACTCAACTGCATCTCCTCTTCCTTTTTAATTCTTCCCTTAACACGTTGCCATAGTTACGTATACCACATGCACCCCTCGATGATCCACTAAACGCATCATTCAATAGTTTCTGCTCTTTCGGTGATGCTTGCCCCTAGGAGGAGTAAAACGTAGCTTTTCTTATTTGCTCATGTTTTATTTATAGATTATATTTGACAATGTCTTATCTTCAACTTTCGTTATTCCCCATAGTGTCTGCTGTATGGTGGAAATTCTGCTTTAAAATTGTTGCCACTATCCGACTCTTGTTTTTTAACTTTGGCATTGTTACAGACAATGCACAAAATGGGTATTCATGATGAAGGTTGGTTTAAATGAAAAGGGCCCTGTGTTTTGTTTTGAAACTTCCTAAATATTAAAATCCATGCAACAGCTCAATAAATATACAATGGTCCTTTTTACGTTTTTATGAAAGAAGTTTGCCATTCTGTTTAGTAACTATAATATATTTTCTGTGAAAGAAAGGAGTACATGCAATCATTTTGTCATGCATATTTTTTAAATTGAAGCATTTAGAAGAGCAATTTTTGCTATCAAAACCACTTTAATAAAAATATATGTAGTACAACCTATATTTCATATTGTGATATTTTCACCATATCTACAGAAAACTGGGAGCTCAAAGAAGTTGATATTTATGAAGATTTAATGTGGGTTCTTGCTTAGAATCGGTGAATTTTACAACAAAAAATACTCTATTTTGTACGAGGTGGTGATAGAAATATTAAGAGGTCGGTGCAAAAACACCAAACCTAACTGTGCTACATCTTATTTTATTCAGTCACGTTTCTTTGCCTAAGTACTTGACTTGTCTGTCGTTCATCATTTGCATTCAGTTCACCTAGTTCTGTTTACTAGATTCACTTTCATTAACAGCTGTTTGCCATTTTCTTTTTTTGCTTTGCATGTTAACATGGAGAGTGCACAATCGAGTTTTCTCCAACTTTAGCTGCAATTTCATCTGAATGCAGAGCATGCAGAGTATGCACTTTGCAAACAAGCGTGTCTGCAAATGAAAACGATTAAATGGAACAATGGTAGGCCTATGTACCACGTGGTTGCTGTTTTAGAGCTTCTTTCGTTTTTCTTTTTCTGCTCTCGGCAATAATAATAATGCGCACAACTCGTCCTGCAAATGGATTATGTCCTCTTTGGCATTGCTACGTCGCAAATCTTGTGCTAGCTGCGAAAGAATTGTCATTTTCAGAAATGGAGCTCAGATTATGGCTCGCATTGCGGCCAGATCTCATTTTCAGAGGTCGCATTTAGCATCATCAAGAGATAGAAATCAGCGCGAGCTGATAGAAGAAAAATGTATATTCAGCTAGCTTCCCCTCCGTTTTCCTATGGCGTGTGATTAAAGTGGTGCGTGACATATTTTCCCAGCGTTTATTTATTTTGCAATGGGCCAGTTAAAATGTGAGCATTGCCACGTTAATTCGCTGCATTAGCAATCTCGCACAAACTCGTTTCACATATAAATATATACTATATATAAATATGCAATGTTATTACGTTATATATTGTGTATTCCTCGCACGTGTGATCCAAACTGTAAAACTGCAGATTTGGGGACGTCAATTAATGACGTTATCATCTAATCAAGGATATGACGTTATCTAATCTCATTTTATGGAATGCTGAATTTATGCGGAAAATGACCTATGAATTTGCACAGAAATGTTCTGGCAAATATTGATTATGCTCTTAATTCATGTACTAATTCTAACATTACTTGCTCTAAATGTTATCACTGTTAACAATCGTAATCTAATGTATTTTTGAACAATGCGAGCTGTTAAAGTTTAATTGAAATTATAAGTATCATCAGTTTTGAATATTATTTCAGCATGATATAAAGTGACAAAATACATTTGATATTAATCTCAATAAATTCCCACTAATATTTAAAGGTGAACTGACAGGGTTTTGTAAGGTACCCTGATAATTGGTAGCTATTTGTGTCCCTTATACACTGGCGCAACCAGAAATCCATTACAAATTGAAGAAAAAAAGTTATACGCTCAG
>JAQFZQ010000108.1:0-50911 GCA_034696005.1 Glomeris marginata | reverse complement strand
CAATTATCGGACAATGGCGAGCTTCTCCCCTACTTAATCCCCAAAAACGCATAGATCGAGCGCGCGCACTATAACAGGTGGAGGGTTTTTATAAGCCCGTTGCTTCTGTCTCCTGACAATACAGAATTGGTCATAAAAGATGTGGCAGTGCTGCACAATTTTCTTGTGTCCGACACAACAAACGGATCTGGTACACATTATTCAAAATGAAGTGTTTTACCGCATGCGAAATAGTAACTTGCCCACCGAGATACAAAGATTAAGTTGACGCAGATGAAATGCTCCATGAAGGTGCATGATATCAGAACACCAATTTAATGTTTCACTTCAGCCTGCATATCTCTCAGCGAACAATATTAGACATTGCTTGCACATACGCAAACACTACTAGTTCCCAACAGCAATTCTGTAACACCAACTGACCAATGAAATGTTATCAACCAAAGCAGGAGAAGTCACATTAGCGCCTTAATAATGAAGCACTTGCACCAGCAAATACATCACTGCAATCTGGATGAATTCCAGCTATATCAACAGCAGATGAGCTGTTTCAAAGTGTCCTCGATGAAGTAAACGAGCAATTGGCAGCACCACATATTGCGCTGGTTTCAAGATTCTCTGAGGATACGAGTCACAAAACCTGGTCATCAATAATCGATGACTATCTTTCAACCGTCAATACAATTTCAGAGCAGCGCGTTGTACTTGCATCGGGCCGGAGACGAGTAGTCCCGCTAGCGCCCAATGAGAGGGATTGTGAGAGTTGTAACAGTGCCGTCGGTTTTCATCGTGAATTTTCAACAATTGGCAATTAATATCGTACTATATTTTATTTCTTTTGCTAAATTAAATTGTAATTATATTATAATTACAGCCGTCCAAAAGTGGTGTGTGCATACCAGCCAACAAAAGCATGGATCCTCAACGTAGCCTGTTTTCCATAAAGCGAAAACCATGAAAACGGCCCCAGCTGGAGTGTCATGACAAAAGCTTGGCAGCTGTAAGAACAAATCTTCACTCAACAGTAAAATCAGGTAAAAAAACATTAATTTATACTATGGTAACCGGAAACAGATGGGCAGTGCTATATTCAAATTGGCATTTTCTCCCCTTTATTGAACACTCCAACGGAACTTTTCCAAGACAATATTTCTAAATTATATTTTGTTCTGCATGTTAGATTGCTTATGGCAGTATTTGTATGGTGTTGGATTTGGATGGGTGTACTGTAAATTGTGAATTCATCACACGAGAATTGGGGTATGCTGCGATCACGGCTAATGAGAGTGGCGTTTACCGTTTTGACCCGCATATTTACCTTAAAACGCTCTCCCACACTGACAAAAGTACTGTGGGATATGCTGCTTACCAAGTGCATGGAATATACGTGATTCCAAACCTGGGGAGAATAGTATCCATGCACTACAATAAATACAAACACCTCGTTTGAAGTGTAGTTGGATACAAGGGCGGCCATATAGAGAAGGATCTGCTGGAGAACTTGGACATTCCTTGTTAAGACATTTGGTTTTCCATTCTGGCAAGTTAAGCCAAAAGAAATATTTAATTATTCAGTCACAGGGAGAAAGTCGATTCATTCTCCAAATGGGATTCTAAGGCCTGTTCTTAACCCTCGAAAATTACAAGCAATTATAGGTAAATGCATGCAAATTACAGGTAACATCTTGTCATGATTTGAATTCAGTGAATATATGTATTGTTTTTTAGCCTAAACCCTGGACTGGCATTGAGAACAACACGCTGGAGATAATGAAGCTGCAGTCATCCATGACACAAATGATATCGGATTATTGGAAGAATGAAAAAAAAAAAAAACAATGAGGAAAGTGAACAAATCACTGGTAATTTTGTTATTTAAACAAATGGACAATTCTGGAAATAAACAATGTTTTGTCACTTGTATTCAAAGCTACGAAAAGATCGACACAGCTGGCTTCACTGAAGTCTCCAAAAACTGCGAGTTTCACCGTCACTACAAACGTGAAGGATTCCCGCACTGTTCCCGTCGAGAAGCACAGGTTTTCCGTGAATGGTTAAGACACACATATTTGGACATTTACATCAGTGGCATACCTGTGCCTGGTATAAATTGTACTTATTGGTGTAAAATACAGTTTCTGTTATTGATTTTTACCTATGCATGGTTATTTAAGAGTTTTCTCTTTTTCATACACCATTACCTCTGTCTGGTGTTTACATGCAGTGCCCTACCTAAGTTATGTAAGAAAGGAGCATTCAGGTCCCAATACTGCACACCACCCTATTGTACTCTAATAGGTCCTTACGTTAATCACTTAGGTGGCACCATGGTGTGCAATGGTCATTTGCACTTAAGACACAGCAGAAGGTCCTTATAATATTTGCCTCAGGGAAAGTTTTGGGACCACCTATATGCAGCAGCAACAGTATATAAGCCTGTAGATTCTTGAAGTCAGTAGTCTTTGAAAATGGCTATCCTAGAAGTTGAGTGCCACACAATGCTTGACATGCTTTTGCCGTAGTCAGAAAAGTCCATGACTACATTTCTTCAGGTGTATTTTCTGAAAACTTATTTATTTATTTTGTTTATTATTTTTTAATAATTTTCTTTTACTTTGTTTTACAGGCACTCAATTATGTGATTGATTATAATCAAACAGATACGGAACCGGAGGCGGACGAGTATGCAGATGAGGTGGAAGAGAATGCGGTGGAAGATGATGAAGATAAGGTGGAAAAGGATGAAGATAACCCCCACACCACCTATCCCAGTGCTAACAACACCCTTGCCAGCACCACCCTTGCAAACCCGCTTGCCAGCACCACCACAATTTTGTCCGGACTAAGGAAAATTAGTCACTTACAGAACGTTTTGATTAACTTGTGGACACTTTTTTGGATGTTCTTTGGTCGTTTTGGATCACCATAGGGTTTTCAAGGTGCACTACTTTCTTCCCTTTGTTTGCCATTGTTTGGGATGCCATTTTTCTTTGCTGTGGGAATCTAAGCCAAGCCCATCACCTGCACAGCCAATAGAAATTGATGACAAACTCACGCCTCAGTTCAAGGGGCCTTACTGCCTTTTGCACCATGTTGGAGCTGTTTGCTACCGCATCGCTTCGTTAATGCAGCTTTACAAGTCTCGCCACCCCTAAAACCCCGACTTGTGAACGGAGGTCACCCCTCGCAGCTGTTGGCACGCATTTGACCCCAAGCAATACTAGCAATCGATGGAACAATTTGTACGACCGCCGGCACGTGTTCCCGCGCCAACTGCAAATCACAGTATTGGTTTGGTAATCGTTTATTACTTTCGCAGCAGGTGCAATCGCCACAACGACAAGTCGCGAAGGCAGCGATGGGAGGCCCGCAGCAACGACAGATGCTTTTGGCGGACCTTCGCCCCTTTATGACCGACTTCGTGGTGACGGCCACCGTGATTTACAAGTCAAAAATTTATATCAATGTGGAGGATGCCAACCGCGACCGGTTCATGGCCCGCTTGATGGACGCTAGCGGACAGGCCCACGCCATCGGCTGGGGGCCCGGATGCAACATACACCCGGTCTTGGAAGTCGGAAAGGTAATTCGGTTAATAATTCGCCGTTACATTTCTTTTCATTATTTTGTTTTCCCCCAGACTTACGAGATACGCGGGGCTCGCGTTAACCCGGCGAACCCGAGATTCATCAGAGACAGCAGCCCAATACAGGTGGTGTTCATTGCCACCACCTGCATACGAGAAACACCAGATCAGGTGACGGTTTAATACAACCACGTAGGTTTAAAAAAAATAACCCCTTAATTTGTTTTTGTTTTCCCGCAGGCTCCAGCAAGACGCTACCCAACAGTGGCTTAAAAATCTTACCGTTAACGTTCCATTCCATAATAAGTGTTGTGCTCCGCACGTTTATAACCCTGCAGACATCACATGGCCTGAATGCAGTGCAATTGCTACCAAATCTCAATGGCCTTTACCCCTCTGGACATACCAACCGACACTCCATTGGCTATCGCACAACCTGCAATCTAAAGCAAGCAAAGCAAACCCATCGTTGCCAATATTAGAAAGCGCATAATGTTGATGATGTTATTGGTATATCACGATGTCTGAATGTAATATATACCCCGTACACCATAAAAGAACTGTGAGTTTGTTTGTAACGGGAAATATATCAACAAGAATAAAGTAGGTATTGAAGACCATATGGCTGCACGTGGATTACATTTTTACTGGTAACCTGGCAACATTTGCCAAACAAGAAAGAATAATAAATTCCAGTTGCATGACATCAATGCATCCATATGATGTATTACATACTTCTATATTAATCTGCACAACAAAATATGTTTCACATTTCTGTATTATTATTATCAACATGCAATGTATCATCACCTGCACCAAACAGTTATAGCTCGTGGTTGCGTTTCACAAAGCAGAACCCACACCTGTTGTGTGTTGGAAAGCTGCATGTGCATTAGTTACATATTTACTTGCACCCAGGCAACATATGCAGATAAAGAAAGCACAATGAATTCCAGTTACATGACATCAATTAACCCATATGATGTATTACTTCTATAATATTACAGTAATCTGCAAAACAAAGTATTTCCCGTTTCTGTATTATTATCAACATGAAATGTATCAATACTTCCAAGTTACAGTGGAGTAATTGAAATCAAAAAGAATGTTGTAAAAAAACAACGGAAATCGTTGAAGTTCCAACACATACCTTCACCACAGATCAAATTGTAAATGTCAGATGTAAAATCAGTTATGTATTTCAGTTAATAAAAAAATAACGAAATACAGTGAAAACCGTTAAGTTTCCAATGGTAAAACTCATGAAGAGCATTACTCGCAAAATTTGACTGCTCACATCTTAATAACTAATATCTTAAAAAATCTGAAAATTTTCATGGCGTTTCAAATCAGATTAGAATAACATTTCCGATCGTTACAATGCAGATCTGAAATGCAAAAATTTACCCTGTCAAGTAACCTTTAAGGAATGATATGAATTAGGGTTAAGTAGGTTACCATATGTTTATGAAATTGCTTTAAACTATACATAAAAACAATGATTGTGTAGAATACAATGGTGGACGATGATGAATACTGGAACGAAGTTTTTTCCAGAGCATTATTGGAAAATTATGACTGCGTACGTACATTTACATTAGGGTACATTTATTTGTCAATATGATACAAATATGTATATATGCATATAGGTTATGGACTACAATTATGACGTGGACAATTTGTTGTGATACTGTCGAAAATCAAATAGCAGAAGAATTTATGAATGTTGTAAGTTAAGCCATTTTGACACTTTAATACAAGTGTTATATGATTGTACTAATGATATGTATTTACGGTAGGACTGCCTCTACTATTTCAATTGACCAATGCCAGTTTAGGTAATTCACGCCCCCGTCATTTGATTAGTCCAGTTTATTGCTTATTACTTATTGCACTGTAATTTTCACAAAGGATTACTGTGTCCATTCATTTCAAAAGGATTAATTGTTCCAGCAACAAAAGGATTTTGTGCTCATCTTAAAAAGTGATTGTTCCACTTACTGGTGTTTATGTTAAGGATGAACTAATTCATTTCAATTTTGTGGTCAAAATGACCCCATGGTACTGCTAGGGTTAAGCTATTCAACACTGGTATTACTTCGTTATTTTTAAGTTACTCCTCTCCAAACTAAGCATGTTTCCCTTTCACTCCACTGTATCTTTCCCATTAAATTACATCAGATGAATAATTAATACGTCCATAGAATCGTCATCCGGGATGGCAAAATCACCTTCATCCTCAAAAACCCTTTTTGGCCACCAACACAAAATACTGTCTATGATGAAAACATCTGAGGCGTACACCGGTCCGATTGCCAATTGGCTGGTAATCAGTTACAGGTACAGCTGCAAGTGTGCGATGGAAAGTGCAAAACCTACTACGAAGAAGTGCTAGAGCGTGAATTGATATGGCGGCAAAGACAGGAGGCCTTTGAATTCCGTGATGCTATGGCAAACATTCGATTGTATCATGAAGAAGTTCCTCCCAGTGCCCGTAGCCAGAGCTTATGAATTACATTTTATAATTAATAAACTCCTTTTTTTGTGTGTGATAGTTGCCACTGTTTCTTTTTCCTCCTTTATAGCATTTCAGAGGTCATAATTCAAAGGTTTCATTGGTTAAAAGTGTGCTCTGTGCATTTTATTGAAAAACGTCCAACTTGTATAAATTCAGTTCCAATGTGACCCGAAATGCGACCCAGCTGCAAAATAAAGCGTTCGCAAATACAGACTGTAATGGCGGCATAATGGGCGTGGTGATGACGCATCATGACGCATATTCCAGAACAGCGGCTGTCCGTAAACGTTCTACTTAACCCGTCTATAGTATTTCATAAGTTGCTGTTGACTGAAACTGCTACAATAATCTATCTCATAAGGTAGAACTGTCAAATAGACATTGTGATCACATTGTGATCACATTGTTAAAAATTTTGATTATGTATTCATATTCTAGCGGAAACACTATGTTTAGTTTTCAGGGTTGCAGAATATATTATAATAATAAGAATTAACTTCTCCATTGCATCAGCAAAATTACAATTTCATATAACTGATTAGTGTGACATGCGATCATACGACATTACGGTAAACTGTTTTAAGTACCACTTAAGTTTCAGATTGCAACATGCGGGTTCTTGGCAATATTTTTAAATACGGAAACAAATATAAACTATGTCAAATATCATTATTCAGTTTTCCGATTTGGCATTTGGAAAACAGTGTTAAAGCCTCAAATAATAACTTCATCACCTGTTTCAAACATGCACAAATAATTATTTGGAAACATGCCCACATATAACGCAAAGCGTATAACCTCAAAATGAATTCCAGTCAATTTTTGTAATTATAACTCAATATTTAGTAAAGAACACTTCTCGCACCATAAATTGAACATCTGAGCCCATTGGGAACTAATGCAGCTTGACATAGGACATCTCAAATTAGGGGATGCTGAAGTCACTTCAAATCCAGATCATTTGGCATATGCAGCTGAAGTCCTGGTTACAGTTCTCAAATTCTTCGTTTTGATTTGGACCAGGCAGCTATCACAATTGTTGCAGAATGATCCCACCAGGGCATCACACTTTTTCAATTACATTGGCATTAGTCCCGATACGGCAAGGCTCTTCAATCATTTCTTGCGGATATATCCATAACCACTGACTTCCTCGTAGCAAACACCACACTTATAAGTACGTTGAAGTATTTGTCTTGCACTCACTGTAGCGACTACTTTGAAATCTTCGTCAAAATTCAGCAATTGACCGTTTGCGCATTTCTACATTGTGCATGTGCCACATGTGGCCGCTTGAGGAACCATGCAACGAAGTGACGCTGTCTTCGTTTTCATTGGCTACCTGTGCATATCAGTTTGTTAGCAGTTCTTGGGCTGGCACCAGGTAGATGTATCGTAAAAGCGGTCAATTGTGACACGGCTGGGGTGAATATCCTTCCAGTTAGTTTATGGTATAGACCATGCAGAAATTCAAGGAAAACAAACACTTTGTTCTGGAAGACACAATGATCACACCTCTTGACTGATGTCTTGCATGTACATTTCAGCACATCTTCAGTGATGTAACACCATAATACAGATGCAAGCTGATTTGCAATCGACCCAATTTTTTCATTAGAGATGTTATATGGATCAATGTCACCATCAACAGATGCATGTCTTCGCCATCACTGTAATAGTGCGCTGCATTTCCGTGTATGAGCTTCATGACCAATCCACACACACTTAGATGATACAGAAGTCTCCATTCACTGATCACAAAAGTCCATCAAAAACTCCCAGCTTCTCATTCAGTTGCATCCCTATTTGGATACAGTGATGTTCAAATATGGTGCAAGCTTGAGTATCCGTACTACACAATGGCATGTATTCATTACAAAAAGAAAAGCCATTTTATATTGTACATATAAATATATTTCAGTGATTGTAAAGATTTAAAATTTGGGAGACATATTTCCATTTGCTACAGGATCAGAAAAATTATTTGTGCAGGAGGAAACAATATTTATCAATGTGTGCATGCAAGATGCATGTAATTTGCGATTGCCTTTCGACATTTTATTATCTGAAACTCCAGTACCATAATACATTCTTACAATTGTGTATAGTCACATAATATCATTTCTGGAATCAGACTATGAAATTGTAATTTTCCCAAAAGATATTGAAACTCTCAAAATTTCCTCAATTTTACAGTCACTTTCAGTGTATCTTAATTATAAGGACAACTAGCAATCTGGATCATCACACGAGGGAAGTACAACTAAAACAAAAAAGTGGGTGGCCCCAATAGCAATATTTTACTTTTATTGTAAAACATCTTTACTGGGGGCTAAACCTTGCACAAACCAATACACGCCCAACACAATACACACCTTCCCTATACCATATCATCACGTTTACGGCATCACTTCCGATACATGCCTCTCCTTCACAATCCCATTCGGTCACAACACGTTCCAATGCACCAACACTGCTCACCCATTGCCCAACTAAGGTTGTAGCGAGTACTACTATAAGGGGAAACAGCCGGCCAATCAGGGGCGAGTAAAAGGATTACTGGTATTTCATACGTAATGCGGCATTTTAGTGCATCTTCCACAGCATTTCTCCATTTCTCCACAGGAGTCAGGTAAGTTCTGGGATTGTCAAGTTTAATACTGAATTGTTGAATTAACTTAATCATTTTTTACTTATTAATATTTTTGTAGGAAGCAGGTGGTTATTTTAGTGCATCGTTGCACCTTGGACCCAAGCTTCGCCATTAGGGTTAGTTATCAGAGCTGCATTTCTTCGCTGGAGTCATCTCCATAATTTGTAACCCCCTTTTTCTCATCAGACGCTGGATCGAACCACCAAAAGGTGTATTTTCGGGCCCCGAACCATTAATTCAACGTGTTTTACAACCACAAGTTGAGGTGGGTATTACCTCTTGGTATTACAAATTCATACAGGGTCATGGAAATCCCACATAATTAAGTAGTAATTGAAATTTGAAAATGGTCATGGAAAACCATTGAAAAATGCTTGATATTTTTCAATGAATCTTTGCTATATGCACCTATCAATTTCGGTTTTTCAGGTATCTTGTCAATGGGGTTTCAGTAAGATTTTTAACGTAAAGCATTGTTCTTTCAATTATGTTACCAGAAAGAAGTTTCACAAAGAAAATACATTGTGCGTGTCTGGCACCCACGTTGATTTTTTTCAGTTTACAATTTATTTGATGGTTGGCAATCCAGGTGGGAACATTGAATGTGCATTTAAAATGAGCTAAAACTGCCCAACCACAAACTAATTAGACATTGTTCAACAAGGTGGTCGACAGCTGAGGATGGAGCAAAACGCTTGTAGCGCAGTAGAGTGCAGTTGAATACGAACACTGAAGAAATATTTAATGAAGACAATTTGTTAAAATTAAAAAATATTGTTTAATACTGATGGAAACCCAGTTTTCAAATCATCAAAGACCTCAATATGGCTAATTCAGTTTGTAATGAAAGAGCACGGTATATGCGATCTGTGCTAGTGTGGATTCTGTTAAAATTCGGCTGATGTTTTTCTTCACTTTTGGTTTTCTCAAATTGTTTAACTTTGCGTTTTGCTAGGGGTTGAACTTCAACCTTGTAAGGGAGAGAGCCTCAGTTGTTGACATCTGCTCGAAAGCTTAAAGTTTGGAATGTGTGCTGTACTGTAACACCATGGGGGGTGAGAGTGGGAAACAGTTTCTTGCTGTTCAATAGTATGCATTTTGTATTTTCTTGCTCTCTTTTCCTCACTTGTTTATAGGAAGTTGTTCAGTTCAGTTCAGAGAATAAATCAAATTTTGCGGCAAGTTTTATCTTCCTACCAGTGCAACCGATCTTCAAGTTGAGCATTGTTTGCTCTTACATTTTTATCAGCACGAGCAATAGTGCCAAACAACCACACAATTCAATGGTTACTATGGGTGCAGCCGATGTTTTCATTAAGGAATTACTATTGAAGGTGATTTTTATACCTGTACAAAATTAACAATTCTGTATATTTCAGTTTAGAACTTATAAATGATTTTCAATTGTTTTAGGAACTTCCCAATGAAATATATCATAAATACTGGTGACCACATTCAGGATAGAAGCTATAACAATATGTTGCATGACATGGAAGCGGCTCTACAAGACAGACATCCTGTGAGGGTTGCCAAGGGTTTGACTCCTCTAAGTCATTGGGCTTTGACATAGTTTGGAGCTTTCCTCCAGAATATATGCATTCCATTCTATTGGGAGTTGTTCGTCAAGCTATGGAATTGTGGTTAACAAGTAATAATTGCGAATGGTATGTAGGCTCACCGTGAAATATGTGCCATTAATTCCGGATTTCGTAAGCATAAGGCCGAGCACGTTCTACCCACGTTTTAAGGCATGCTGTGGGGAACATTCAATGATTTCCAATATCCATCAGCCACTTCATCATGACAAAAGTGTTTGGGCTTAGGGCCTGCATGGAGCCATTCCGCTTTTGCATTTGAAAATAACAATGGCCAACTACTTAAACTTATTGCAGCTGCTAATGAGTACCAAATCAGGTTATAAATAGGTATTTATTTAAAAAACCAACTGAAATT
This sequence comes from Glomeris marginata, assembly GCA_034696005.1. Taxonomy (NCBI): domain Eukaryota; kingdom Metazoa; phylum Arthropoda; class Diplopoda; order Glomerida; family Glomeridae; genus Glomeris; species Glomeris marginata. The sequence continues at coordinate 40,201 of JAQFZQ010000108.1, read as the reverse complement.
ATTTGCTGGGAAATGAATCCATTCATATTAGTAATATTAAATGTGTGAATTGCAATCGATGACCTTTCTAATTATAACTTGGTCAACAATTGTAAAGTGTTATGTGCTGATGGAAAAACTTTACATGCTGGGCAAGTCAATTAAGGGCATACATAGGTGGACTATGTGATATACAAATTGACATGATGTGAAACATCTTTACTATGGGTAAAACTCTGCACAAAGCAAGCCACGCCCAACACAATACACCCCTTCCCTTCCCTATACCATACCACCACATTTCCGGCATCACTTCCATTACATGCCCCTTCTTCACAATCCCATTCAGTCGCAACGCATTCCAGCATACCAATACTGCTCAACTCCAACCTCAACTTAAATCCACAACATGTCACACTCCATCCCCCAATCACAGACGCCTTCGTCTCTTCTACACATCAGTCTCACCACACCGACATCACACACCAACATGGTGGATCCCTCACCGCTTCCGATCAACACATTCCTGACTGAAAATTACCTTCACATTTCTTAATTTCATATCAAACAACTTGGTAGACAAACCAATACAGGCATGACTAAAACTGTCACCTAACCATTGTTACTTTCATTTTTTTTTTTTATTTCACCTCCGTCATACAGCTATCTTTCAAACAATCTCAAACCAAATAACAAGGTATGCCAATCTTTGCCAGTCACTTTTTGACGAAAAGGTGGCAAACATCAAAAGGTACGAACTTGATTGGTTCTTCCTAAATCTGACATGGGTTCCTCAGCGAATTTCACACAGATTCCATCGAGCATTGTAACGTCCCAACAACGTTACTACGTTTCCCTTTGCCCCTCCTTCTGTTGTCACTCAGCCACCCCCTCATCTTAATATAAGAACATTTTTAGAACATTTATGGCCCTTTGAGGCCAGTTTCCTGTTTTACAAGGGTCATTAGCCGAATGGCCGTTGTGACCTCGTTCGGCCCCTTGCTTCTCAGCGCCCTCTACAGTCTTGGGCATAGGCCGATGCAAATGTTCGGTCCCAATCCTGTAGTGGGGCGTAGACAGAGCAAAGGGCCGAACCAACCCCTAGGTCCCTTCGAGACAGTGGGAGGAGCCACCACTGTCTATTTAACCCCTTGTTCTCTATTGTTCAATATATCTTATGTGGAAAATCTTGGCTTCGGGAGATGGAATAAAGTTCTCAACAATTTGTGAGAGTTTCCTTCCTTAGTTAGGGTTTGATAAGGTCGAAATAGGAGTTTCGTCGAGGACCCTAAGGACGGACATCTTGATCGAGTATCGGAAGACAGCATCATAGTAGCATCATAGTAGATGAACAAGCTCCATGGGAACATGACTTCCAAACCATGAATGACAAAGCAGAGGGAATTTATATTGAGAACGACCAACGGAAATGCCTTTAAACATGTGGCTTGGCCTACCAAACGTGGGAGAAACTGAAGGCAACCCAGAGTACAGCCCTGGATGAATATTCTTCATCATGCAAGCGTCCAAATGTAACGATAGAGCAGTTTTTCCATCAAAGATTGGCATTTTTGCAGGAAATCCGAGGTTCTTGCACGCCATTAATTAGAAATCGCTGTCATGAAATTGAGACCAGCAGGCCGGTTTTGAACGACCATATTGATCAAGGTCAACAAATCAAGGACTATCCAGACGACAATGAAAGAGCATCCAGACAAAGATGACAGTTCAAAAAAAACTAGAAAAGGACCTAGCAGCTGCACACATAAAGTTAATGCAATTAAAAAGTATAAAATTCTAGCACCACATACCTATGATTTGTTATTTTATTTAATAAAGGATTGTTGAAGAGAATCAATCACAGGGTTCCAAATGGAAAAAAAACAGAACATATTGGTGGAAGACACTATGTGTGCAAAAGTGAAATCAATTACTGCTTGGCATCCTTGAAACACAGGCCAAGCGCTTTTCTACGCCATCTTGTTTTGAAATGTGGACTTTTTACAATTGAGGAAGTTGCCAAGTCATCAATAACTGGACAAAGGACAGTCCAGTCTCCAGCCATAGTCAGGCCAGTGTTGGACCAATCAAAACTGAAAGCAATTAAAGGTAATTCTAAATAAATTATATGGTGGACTTTGGACTTTTAGTTAACTCCTATTTAAACCCATGTAATCCTTTGTTTAGTCACTTCTCAGTTACCTCGTCTTTTACACACGAATTGGTGTTCTACTACAGCCCTAAGTATCGTTATTTGCAAACTAAAGGGCATTTGTTAGATATTCCTAGCTAAGTGGCCTTGACAGTGGCCAGGGAATTGTATATATGTGTTGTTAACCCATAATAAAGCATTTTTTCCTTTTAAACACTCATAATTTCAGCTAGCCTCGCACACCAGACGTTTTCAACTAGCCTCGCACTGCAGACACTTTGTCTCAAAATCGGGGCACATGGAAAACATAACCAGAGACTCTAGCACCACACAGCCTTTGCCATCTAGTTGCTTCGCCATTTTGGTTCTCGTCGCCATTTTGTTCCGAGACACCATCTTGCTCCACGTTGCCATTCACAGCAAGTCAGCGTTAAGGCTTGTTTCCATACAAGCGGATCCGCCGCGTTTTGCGGTAGCGGAGCGGTAAGCGGCGAGTGGCGCTCAATTTCCATGTCCAATTTCCATGTCCGCTACCGCTCGACGCTCCTTGCCGCTTTCCGCCGCTACTGCTCGCCGCAATTATCTACAGGGGGTAGATAATTAGCGGCGGTTCGCTACTGGCAGCCAATCACAGCAGGGGCAAGCAGTTACACATCACAGCAGACCGGGAGTTCTGAAAACACTCCACCAATCGCATGTAAGCAGTCCAGCGCCGATGATGGAGGTGTGGCCAACAGCCGCTGCCATGGAAATAAGCAGTAGCGGCAGCGAATAGCGGAGCGGCAGCGGTAGCGGTTCCGCTTTCCGCTCCGCTAATCGCTTGAATTGAAACAAGGCTTTAGGTTGCCAGGATATTGTCAGTGTTGCCCGTCCTCTTCCGCATCACATTCCAATGGAGATAGATTTGCAGCAAGGTGAGTGGAAACTTCTGCAACTCGAAGATGATGCACAAACCACCCTGACAGATCCAGTACATACACGAATTGATCACTATTGGAGGCATTTCTGTATTATGAAAGATAGTAACAATCAGACAAAATATCCAAGAGTATCTGTTATTGTAAAAGCATCTTTATCACTTTCACACGGTAGCGCAGATGTCGACTTCGGCTTTTCAAAATCCACACGCATTATAACTGAAGACAAAACAAGAATGTCAGCAAGAACGTTGTACGCGAGATTAAATATTGCAGATGGGCTTAAGAAATACAGCAACCAGCCTGAACTGGTGCCAATCAGCAAAAATCTTATTTCCCATGCTCGCATTGCTCATGCTTCTTACAAGGCTTACTTGGATGCTGAGCAGGAAGAGAAACTAAAGAGATTAACGGCAGACAAAGTCAGTAAAGAAAAAGTTCTTGCCGAAGAATAACGTGTCAAAAACCTGCAGGCTGAGAAAACGTCTATAGCACTTCTGGAGAAAGAGTTGTGCAAAGCCAGAAAAGAACATACTGAGAAAAAATACACCACTGAGAGGCTCATAAAAGCAAATATAAAACTCAAGAAAGGGCTGACAAGCAACGACTTTGCGGAATTAAGAGTTGCCCAGGCCACAATTGAGAGCGCACAGGCTATTCAAATTGAAGCACATAAACAGAAAGAAAGTGTAAGCATTGAAGAAAGGCTTAACAAATGCAAGGAACAGTTGATTGTTTCCTGCATTGACCCAGAGAAGGCAAGAAAACGTTTAAAGAAAATTTGTTACTGAAGAAAGACACGAGATGCACTTATGAAATTAGAGTCAACAAATCGTTCCATTCCTCGATGTCAAGTATCACTACCATAATTCGTGAAAATCACAAAGATGACCTATTAGCTTTAATGCAGTCCGTTTCCGCTACTTCTCCAAGGCCTGCTGAACTACTGCGCTTGGCATAGAATACAGATATGGAGAGGATAAACTTTTACAATGACCAAGGTTTGTCAAAATATCCAGGAGTTTATATATCCTCAAGCAAAATCATCATTGCTTACTTTATGTACCTACTTCTTTCAATACTACCGGTAGAAAAATAAATCGCTGGAGTGTTGCAACGTATCACATTTGTATAGTTATAGTTTGTATATAGTGTATCTGGTAGTTTTTTTGCAATGAAAATGAAGTTTGAAATAGGGAGTAGTGTGCTAACCAACAATTGAACAGATGTAATTGAACGACCATGGAGATGACTTCCAAAGTCAAGTGTGATATGATTTCTGCAATCGACAAATTCAAATAAATATTCATTGGCAAAACAAGAAATAACACCAGCTATACCAATTAAAAATTACTCCGGGAAAACCTATTTTATAATCACCAGATTAAATATATGCATGTTCAGCAATTTTTGCAAGGAGCCCAAGCGCCTACGAGGCCTTGAAACAATTTGGTATACTTCAGTTACCTGGACGATCAACATTAATACGACGAACAAGATCATCTAGCCAAGAGCCAGCCGAACGAGGAAAAAGAAAAATATGATTAACACGTGACAAGCTTAGAGAAAAAAGGCAAAAGTCATTAGGAGTGGGAATACTTGTTTTTGATAAGGTTAAGGTCATAAGCAAAGTTGTATGGAACAGTAAAAATCACCAGTTTATCGGCACAGCATTAACAGAAGTTGAGCAACACACACTTTGTGATCTTTACTCTGACAATCAAGACAACCCATTAGAAGCAGCAGCTTCCATGGTGCAAATGTTATGGCGAGATTTGACACTCAAATACGATGTCATTGGACCCTATATCAGTCTTGCAAGCAACGCAACAGCAGACACAAATTGTTCCAATTGCTAATTCTTGTGTGCATGCATTTCAAAGTTTCAATTTTCAAATTGTTGGCATTATATATGACGGAGCAAGCTCAAATGTGACAACTATGAAATCATTATTGTATGAAAGTGTGTCATCGATTCCTACGACTTTGCTATACAGTGAATAACGACAGTTCAGTGACAGTTTCACAATCCGTCCAGACACAACCGTATTATGAGAAGATTCCACTACCATGCATATCACATACATTTACACCAAGGACTGCAGCCTGGACACCCAGAAAACCGTTTCGATTTCTGCAATTGACTCCTCAACGCTGTGGACAAATCCAAACTAACTGCACACAACTTTGTTTACAGATTAAGACAAATTCTCCAGGGATGGCTGCATTAATGTGCGCAATGCTCACTTTTGGTCGCATATGAACCCACAATGGCTTCGTGAAAATGCCCAGAATGTAAGTGGAGCGTGAATATTTGGGGTGACATGAACAAGGTGTTAGGCCCTGTGTTTTACAGCGGAACACTCAACACTCCTGCCATCGAAAAGCGAATTCTCGTAACATAAAGCCAATAAATTTCCAAGCGATGGCAGGAGCGTTGTTATCATCGTTATCATCGACGAGTCTTGCCTAGAATTCCTGGTTTTCACATCACCCGACGCCAACTGCTTTCCGCTATCCGGGGAGCTTTACTGTTCAACATCCTACAAAATAACGGACGGAGGAATCGTCTCACCGTTTTGAACAGGTTTAGTATGATATATATTCTAATTTTGGGCAAAATTAAAACTTGAGTTAGGTGTGTATACCCGGTGTAATTAATTCGGAGGTGCGTCGCCATTGACGTCATTGCACATAACTTTTGTTATAAACACCCAAAATTTCCGCATTTGGATGGTAAATAACCGCGATAAAATACTTTATTTTTGTGCACCACTTTTGTATTTTATAGTGTGTTTTTCAGGACGAACAACGCCCGCGCACGTGATAAATCGCCGGAATTCAAAATTCCTTGGAACTGCAATGGATTACCAAATATCTACGGAAAAATATGCAAAAACAAGGTAGGCAATTCATTTATGTCGCGAATTTAGCATGCTTACAATATTTACACACAATCGAATAATGAAACCCACTTTGTCAGTTATGCTGGCTGCCATTAAGCCCCGCCCCCAGCGATGCTCTACTTAGTTTAATGAATTTATTTTGACAAAAATTAACTCCTGGCATGCACATATGCCTGATTACCATTTTGAACTTTTGAAATCCCACAGTTTTAGGCTTATTTGCACGTATTGGGGAAAATGTATCTTGGAACGCTAAAAAGTAAAACTTTACAAATCTGCATGAAATTAACCAAAGGGATTTTAGTAAAAGTGAATCAGTGGAAAAGTAAAAGGCACATATGAGCATGCTAAATATTTTTCCATGACAATTACTTACCATATGAAACCTAAAACATGGTATAAAGCTGTTCCATAAGATAACATTGAGAAAAAAACACCCCTGTTGGCAGAAAGAGGCACAGCCAAAGAGGGTCCAAATGTTCTTATACCCCATGCATACCCATGCAGGTAAGCCTCATGAAACGGGTGAATCTGTTGTGTATATTTTACGTTAATAAAAAGCTGAAGTGTGTTGTACATATAACTAGCATCATACAGTATTACCAGTGTGCTGATATTTATTACTTAACGCTATACAGCACACATCTCAACATGGACGCGCGCGCAGGCAGGTATAAGCCAGCCAGAAGAAGAGTCAAAAGTGGGTGTAGTAATAATTATGTATTTTGTGAATTGTGCCTTTTATGCAATTTGCCTAGGATAGGTGCAAGAGGCTATCCACAAAACAGTTCATGTTGAGGAGCCAGCCAAAACGGCAGAAAAACACAAGAAACAACATGGTGTGTTCTCACTTTGTATGCATTTGTTGTCCAAAGGTTGGTCATTATTTGCAAACTTTCATAACAGGTCAAAAGTTGGAAAGAAAATTTAGCAAGATAAAAAATGATGCAAGAAGCAGGAGTTGCAGCAAAAAACACAATAGCATTTGAATACGGCACAGCAGATGACTGGATTAACTACCCAATACTTGCAGAAGTGAGTGAGGAACGTAAAGTGGCTCCGTGACCGAAAACAAAAAGAACTGGATATGGTTGAAAACAAATACAACCACCTGGTGCAATCGGTGGGGAAAGGGTTTTTCCATGAGATGCAGTAGCAGTTTGCGGCAACTGCGTTTCAGTTGTATGCGGCACAAAAGGATGTACATGCGACAGTGGGAAAATACTAACTGGGCTAAATGAGTATGTTCAATTTGAATTCTCTGCACATTAGGCAGTTTCTTAATGGTATTTATTTCAGATTGCAGCGTCAATATACTTCAACTTTAAAACAATGTAATATCACGGACACTTGAAAGCCAACCCGAAGAAGTTTGCGACATTGCTATTAAAATTAAATTTTGGAATCCAAAAAAATGTATGTTACACAGCATATGTATAATACCAAATTTTTTCCTACAATGCCCCTTACAAAGGCAAGGAATTTTGTGAACAAAGTAATGGAATTCCCAGAAAAGTAATGCAATCATATACAGCAAATGCATTAAACACTTTCTGCAACAAACTTGCGTGTTTGTGAGTTAACGGTTTTCTTATTTTTCAATGAATCTTTTCTATATGCACCTATCAACTTCGGTTTTTTCAGGTATCTTGTCAATGGGGCTTCAGTAAGATGTTTATCGTAAAGCATTGTTCTTTCAATTATGTTACCAAAAAGAAGTTTCACAATGAAAATTTATTGTGCGTGTCTGGCACCCAAGTTAAGTTTTTTTAATTAGACATTGCTCAACAAGGTGGTTGACAGGTGAGGATGGAGCAAAACGCTTGTAGCGCAGTAGAGTGCATTCGGGTGGTTTTTAACTGATGCTCCTAAAAATTGGCCAACAATGGCTGGCAGTTGCAAGACTTCCAAACTTGTAAAAACACGAACAATAACGGCGGATGTCCATTTCCTTATTTCTGCTGGAAAGTTGTCCAGCCATATTGCTGATGTGTTCCAAAAGAAAAGCCCCTCATTTATGTGCTGGACATAGAACTGTTATCACTTGTGCATTTCATTCCCATTATGGTTGTCCACATGTTCCCAGACACAACCACAAGAACCTGAAATTGCCCAACTGAACGACAAAATTCAAGACTTATCCTTAACAACCCAGGCACTTCACACGGACAGCCATCACCATCATGCCCTTGGCAACCGCAATGTCAACCACCACCATCCTTCAACCAATCATCACAGCAGAACCAGTGGTAGGTCACATGCCCGTGATGTCCGCCACAGGCCTATCACGCTGAAAGCAGGCGTAGGAATAGCCGACAGGTTTGAAACATTACAGTGGCATTCATTGCCCCCAAAACACCCAACCATACCGTTGTATGCAATGTATTTCAGAATCCATCATATCAAACATTGCTTCTGAAGTCGTGCACCGGCACCGTACCGCACTGTTATCGGCAACGGATTCAGTATACAGGTGCGAATTTCTGCTGGTGACATCAGAAAAACTGCAGCAACTGGCGAGGGACTATTTTACCGCTTGTGAGACGTGAAAGATGTGCTGTGACGCATTAAAAGCATGGGAACGGTAAACATTTGCACATGTATACTGTTTTCCACACATGCTAATCTCAACGTCACTGATTTGTCTATCAGGGACCTGCAACGTGCATGATTTCTGCTATGTATTGGTCATGAAAACCTGCACTAATAAATGCTTTTGGAATATGGCCTGCATTCTGGCGTGTTTAGTTGTTCAATACTATCTATTCTTTATAGGTGTTGCAAACCTCAAACGTCTCTTGCAATGTCCTCACATTTCCACACAATGTTCCCAAATTGGTTGCAATCCTCTCATTACAGCCTTCGACCGGTTTGCTAATGCCCAAAATCCCAACCATCCCACTGAATTTCCTTGTATATAAAACAGTTACACACTCCTTACATTTCAATCACAACTCACCACAACGGACATTACAACCAATGTATGTTGTCATTTCAAACATCACCATACTGAAATTTAAACACCACAGTAACGACCACCATGCCCACTCATCAAGGATACCTGTACCACATTGTGCACTCATCATGTGCAACGCAAACACAATCCTCATGACGTGAAACTAGCGGCCCACGACCCAGTGAAACTAGCCACTTATCGAACTGCTCACCTCCTACGAGGGGGCTACTACCACCAAGTGGTACATTCTTAAACCACCCACTGAACTAGCTAGTCGTTTACAAACAGTGGTTTTTAATATGCAACTTTGCATATAATGATTATTATACTTGTAACTTGCAAAATTGTTTCATGATTCAACTCGGAATCTTCGTCATCTGAACCAACCACGGAAACCAACGAAAATGCATGAGCAAGAACTATTGCACACAGCACACCTCCATTGGAACGACCAGTGGATAACGACAGTGATTCCTCAGAAGATGAGACTGATGCAGTTATGCAAATCCTACAGACATCAACGAAACCAAGAAGCTTAAGGATGCTCCCCAGTCACATCATTGGTGAGCTAAAGTTACAAAATTTAAGCATGCAGGGAAATAGATCTGAATTAATAAATCGAGTAATAAACGATAACAAACGAGTATGGGAGTCAACGCTAACTTTCCGTTAAGTTAACGTAATTTTCTGACGAACACATGGTCGAGTGAAGTGGGCAGGGATAAACTCAAGGGACAGCTGCAGAAGCTTCACAGCAGCACACGGCATCAACTCCTCTTGCACCATGGGGTGCTACTTTGAAGAGCATTTGGTTAGAATGGTCCGCTCAGCGAACATGATTGTGATGGCCAACGTTGTCCAACAAAATTCACCTCATACTGCCGAAGTAGTACGAGGTATACTATAGATTATACCATACGAAAACACTGATGAGGAAAATTTTGATGGAGAAGATTACGATGGTGATTTTGGATATGCAAGTAATGACATTGATGCAACAGGTGGTCCGCAGGAGGTGGGGGAAAATGGCTTTAGGTAGGACTGAATATTTGAATTTCCCACGTTATTACATCACCAGATATTGGAGGAGCCTAAAACAGCTGCAGGTAGGACTGAATTATCAGAGGTCAATGAACCAAGGTCAATGAACCGGAAGCGGATGCAGCAAAGCACAGAGGGAGACACTTATCTGAAGATATAACTCAGAAGGTTAAAGAGTGTTATGAGGATGATGAATTTTCAAGAATCTGCTAAGGGAAAAAAGATTTTGTTTTCGTCAAAAGCTCAGAAGGAACAAGAACTCATATGCAAAAGCGTCTTATTTTGGCATGATGAAAATGTTGGTTTTTCAAAATTTTGTGCATTGAGGCCTGCACGGTGTGTAACAGTTGGCTCAAAAGGTATGCATTCGGTATGTGTTTGTGAAGTTTCTGCATTACCGCTGAAAATTGATTACAAGCAGTTGATTTCAAAAGTTGTTTGCAGTCCAAATTCAAGAAACTGTATGATACATCGGTGTGACAATTGTCCAGGTGTAGATCGTAGCCATCGCCGCTGGATTTACACGTTTTCGTGTAACTTTTTAACCAGGCATCGTAAACGAAAATCAATGGATCGGTAACAACCACGATAAAATCTAGTATTCTATCGTTCCAAGTTTGAAATTTTACGTGCATTATTTCGGCCAAACCCTGTGGCTGAAGCCAATTTCGAGAAGAAAATCGCCGACTTCAAAAATTCCTTTCACCTCCAACGTTCATTTAGTGTTTTGCGAAATTGCCTGCCATTCACAAATGTGTTTACATATTACAGGATTTTTCAAAGTGACATGTGGTTCTGAGGGTAATTCCAATGGTCATATCACATTAGAAACAAATTCATGCCCGAACATTGCAGCAACATCGATGAGTATTTCCTGGAGTTTCTGGTTTTGTTTTACCCACCAAAATACAGTTTCTACCGTCCGCAAGAAAAACTTAGTTTTAATTTCACAAAATAACAGGCGAAGGGATCGACTCGCCGTTTGACCGAAGTTAACCGTAGTGTTAAAATTTGGCTGGTATTTTATTCACTTTTTGGTTTTCATACTGTTTAACTTTGTGTTTTGCTCGGTTTGAACTTCAACCTTGTAAGGGAGAATGCCTCAGTTTGTTTACATCTGCTCCAAAGCTTAAAGATTGGAATGTGTGCTGTACTGTGACACCATGGGGGTGAGAGTGGGAGACAGTTTCTTGCTGTTCATTAGTATGCATTTTTGTATTTTATTTCTGACTGTACTGTAGTAATTATTGAAATTTAAAAGAATCCTACCTTGTCTTCACAGAAGGAACCGAAACATGTGAATAGATTCTTACGGTTGCATGTCCATCTTCCAATTCGTGGTTTACCGGTCTACAGTTGCCATTCCACTACTGTTGCTGCTGAAATATAAAATACAGTATTTAGCAACCATTTTCCATTATATTTTAAAATCTAACACACTATTAATGAATATAAGTTATCTGTAATGTGAAAAGGTACCAGAGATTTCCGATAAAACACAATCACGTGGATCGAATATAATTCATTTAATTAAATCTGCAATATAGTATATTATAAGACATTAGGCTTATTTTGTAAACATAACTAGTAATATTTATATGCCAAAAAATAATTTAATTTTAAATTAATTAATCAATAATGTCATAAAAATATTATTTTTAATGTAATTTTAGTGGATAATATTAATTAATTAAAAATTCTGAATCGAATATTATAAAATTGTCAGATCAAATTGTACATTTAATTTATTCATATTGACAAATTTTGCAACACGTGTGACGTCATCGGGGGGAGGGGAGATGGCAGTGTTGCCAGTGTTGTACATTTCCCAAATAGAAATGTTTATAAACATCATCGAAAAAATACAAAAACCAAACAAAATTAGCAAAAACATTCATTTTGTAACAAATAATGGAAGCAAACAGCCATGAACATCATCTGAAACATACAAACAATGCTGCAATGAAAATAAAAACGGCGATTTCACAGATTTCGCAATCATAAAATCACTTTCAAACACGCAAAAACTCGGATTAAACTGCATTTCCAGACAATTAACTTACTTAGACGGACAATATCTTCACCCATCTACAACCTAGAGCTTATTTTTACGATTATAAACGGGTTTTTACCTTCGTTTTTCCGCATTTTCCGCCCCTTCGAACGTTGCAGTTCTAAGCCAAGGTATTTTTCTAAGCGACGCCAACAAATGTAGCCTCTCACACAGGCGCTTCAGGGGAGTGAGTTTCGCAGACGAGGCTATCATGAAGACGTCTTACAGCGCCACCTGTTGTAAAAATTATCAAAATAACGTTAAAAAATCTCATTTCGTAAATTAGACATGCTTATAATTTCTGTAAATGCAAAAATAATATTAATATGATGGATATAAATATTTTTCTACTGAATAAAAGGTCGTTTTGCTAATACTGTAAAAGTGGTAATTGGCGCGCGGCCAAATTTTCGCGGAATGAGCAATTGACACATTTTCCCGTGCTTTTATTTTCGCGGGCAAGGGTGCATTTGTGTCCAAATTCCATTGACTTGTGACCTTTCTAAACTTTAGCGGGTTTTAATTTTAGCGGAAGGTCAAAGGAGCGCGAAAAGCGCGAAAATAAAGCCGCGCGAAACATTACCACTTTTACAGTATGATGGCTAACGTAATGACGGAAATCTGGATGTAGGTGGCAGCACTGGTGAAGATTGGGGTCAACAGAACATTAATTGCTAATAAATTGTTTTAATATGGCCAAATGATTTTATTTATGGTTCCAGTGGCATATTTTAAAAATGAAAATGTAATTGTGTGCCGCAAAGCGGTAATCTAAATGGATGGCAATTGTTTTTACTAAAAATTTCACCACAAACACCTGAAAGTTAATTTTGCTTGAATTATTTAATTAGTGATAAATTGAATATAAACTATAAATAAGAATAAAATTTAAAAGTTAATAGAAAAATTACAATTATGTTTTAATTTTCAGGGAATTAATTTTGTATTTGTTATATATTTATGCATAATCTACAATATTAATGAAATAATTTTCCATAAAACAAATTAATATTATACACTGAACATTTTGATAATAAAATATTTTTAATTCAAACACACTGTTTGAAGCCCATCTTGCATAAATTAGTCTTACATTCACTTGTACTGTTCAAATTTTTAGGCATCTGTTGTAGTAACATGTACACAGTACCGTATGTATAGCGTGTCATGCGTTCGTATACATAGCAACCATTGTATGCTTTTTGATTGTTTTCATTTCAGTGCATTTAAAAGATGATCAATAATTTTCTGGGTCAATCCAATAATTACTTTAAACACAATGCTCTAATTGACATGTGCAATATAATATATAGCTTTCTGAGTGGTCAATACTATTGAGCTCATCGATTTGTATCGCACTTCACAACATGCCAGGCAACAATGTTTATACAAAAATTTACTGGCACTTAAAAGCAAATAACTGGCTTGGTTTGAAGATTATTAACTGGCTTTTAACGCATTAAAATAAAAACATTCAAAATTCATGCAATGTTTGATTTTTTGAATACACATAAATTTAATATACATGTGGTCCACTGTACATATTATACTTAGATCTGTATACATATATGTAACCAAGGCAGAATTGATTATCCCCTCCCTTAATTGATCCTCCAGTTTGTGCAATCCCTAATTACCTGCTTCCCCTCCATTACATTAAGCTCACTGATGTAACTACAACAGATGCCTAAAAATTTGAACACAGTACAAGCCAAAGCAGGAATAGTTTAAACAGGATGGGCTTCACATGGACGGATTACAAAAGTAAGCGCAAATCAAGTAAAATACACACACAATTATTTTTTTTTTCTTTCGTAGTCACACTGGCAACTTTGCTGTTTACATCATTTATTTCACTCCTGTACTGCAAAATAGACAGATCAGGTCACTACATCAACTATGAATATAACATACGTAGGTATCAGTAATAAGAAATCAGCAAGTTTGACAGGAGAATAGCGATTATTTTACTGAAATATATCCGATGAACCACATAACATAATATTGCCATTTTATCAAATATAGAACATAAAAGCATGCCGAGTAAAATCCAGGTGGTCACTACATTATGGAATGATACGGAAACAAAAGCTGAAATGATGTTATCACCGACTCGAGTTATGAGAGCTATCCTTGCTCATGCGATTCAGATGAAATTGTTTTGCATTACCATAATAACAGAAATCAGATTTGGCAAGTATCCCACATTATTCATAGACAAAGTTTACAAAGTAATGTTTAAATAATGAGCTATGCAAAAATTAATGCTACGTGAAATGAATATCATAGCATTTCCAGAGCTCAAATATTTTCAAAATGTCAGTAAATTATTTGTTTAGACAATTAATATTTTTTATTCACATTTGATGTCTTAGAATTCATTGCTAGAGAATGGAAACAATTCTTGATGAGTAGACAGCAAATATTTATTGCTGGATTAATAGTGTTAAGGAATGATTCGATCGCAGAAAGCCTAAAACATATGTCGTCAAATACAGAATTTTGCCTGCATCATATAACCGTTATATTGTTAAAAACAAATAAACTAGGAAAGTTGTATGGTCTCAGAACAGTGAGTATTTATACACACAGAAATCAATATCGTACTAAGTATATTGTTCCTGATCATGCATTGAATAATTTTTAATAGCATATTGAATCATTGCTGTCACCTATTCAAATGAGAAAACATTGGTTCGTTATTATTGGGAAATGTCCGCCAAAATTCTTACGGGAGTTAGACTTTTACCACCAAATTAATATCATGATTCTTCCTGTGAACACAGACAAATGGGTAAAAACCCAACTTGAGAAAATAATTATTTTTCTCGTGTACAATCAATTACTAATTTTAAAACAACTGCTGTTAATCTAGATTCATGGAATTGTAGACCGACGAAGTTTACCACTCCATTCCATTTATCACAAAAAGAAAAATGTCAGGATCACATATCCTTTACAATCAATGGACTTGGAAAACTATTCCAGAACAAAAATGCAACCAAATGACAATCTATATGGATCACTCAAAAACGTCATTGTACATGCAACTATATATCCTGTAAGACATCATTAATTATGATCCAAAAGTTTTTGTATGTCTATAATATATTATATTAGCAACCAGGCATAATTGACAAGAAAAATGAGGAACTGAGCGGATTCCTGGGAGAACTTGTTATTTATCTTAAGGATTACCTTAAATTTACGTAAGGAATAAGCAACATCTGTTTCTAAATTTTTGTCAAGCTAGAATACCATGCACACTCAAAAAGTACACTGAACTTGAACACGTGTTTATATTCACCTAAGGGCATATTACAGTCAAGAGCAAGGAGTTATCAGCATTACAGGAGTGATTAAGACTGTATAGCTTCCATGCGGGGGCCATGCTATTGGAACGCCCCCTATTGGCTAAGACCAACCAATAGAAACATAGCTGTGATGTCACCACCAAACAAATTGACATTTCACACCACCGCATTTCAATGACGGCAAGGGGGTGAAACGGATGGTAACGTCACAGATATATTCCAATATTGGAATTGGTTGGCTGGTCTTAACTAATAGTGGGCATTATGATAGCATGGTGCCGCACGGCAGCTAGGCGGTCTTAACTACTATAAAGCTTATAATGCCTTGGCCAAGAGGGCAACACAGAATAAATAAAAGCTGGGTCAAACTGGCAATGTAATTAAGCGTTTGCCCTACAGGTGGCGCTGAATGACAATCGTAGCCATAGAAGTCCATGCCCATTGGGGAGTGGTAGGGGTGGTTTGCCCTAAACAATTGAGCTGTAAATTATGAGGAAAGGTTCCCATGGGTTTTAAATGTTGCTACAGACTGGCAAAGTGTCGGATGCTGCCCCCGTAATTTGGTGTATTGCAGGTACACCATCATAAGTGGCTCATGCTCAGAATAACATTTGACACTTTGCAAGTCTGTAGCGAGGAATGGGTTCATTGGCAATGCTGCATCTACTCTTAACCCTGTACAAACCCTGAAAGTGTGTGACACCATTACATATACACCCTGCATTTTTTAAATTAATCTATTAAAGTTTTCATGGCACCTCATATTGAAACATCATATGTTGTAATAAGTTGTGTCATCCAATTGTACTTTTCAGCATAATTAACACAAACCTGAACGACATAGACATGAAGTACGATATGAAATTGGGACATTACTTTCAAGTTAGTCAGAAAATGTACTTTATTAATTGGATTACATTTGAAAACTGAAATCGATATCCTTACTTAGATAGGAGATATTCAAATTGGTGCATTCATTATTGGTTCAAAACCGAAGACGGAATACCTGCCTGTTATAATGTACGACGGAATATCAATATTTGCTGCAAAAATTGACAGTCCAATCACTATTGAAACATTGTTATCCATATTCAAATGGAAAGTTTGGATATTATTATTCGCAATAATTTGGGCATGCAATTTATGCTTCTTCTACTCTTTCGATGCAAGCCCTTATCTAAAGAATCATCCACGAGTAAAAAACAGGTATAAGACTGCATTCTGGCAGATTGTGAGTTTCGACAGCCTGATAGCATTTCAAAGTACGGTATTTTTTAAATTAATGAATTGATGTGCTTAATACTCGTTACTATTATTGTTAATTGAATTTTCAGTGGAATGGGGAAAAGGGCCGAATTTGTCTTCAAAATGGCTTCTTTTATCGTTTAATATCCTCTTCTACTTTACGTCAACTTTTTTCCTGATTATATTTTCAGTTAGGGTCTTATCTGACAAAAGACATTTTCCATTTAAAGATATCAATGACATATGGACTTCCAAGACAATTTACGCAAAATTGGCAATGGATGCCTCTACGTCAATGAACATAGAAGTAACACTTTCATTAGATCATATGTATATGCAGTAAACGAGAAGAATAACCAAACATACATTTCAGCATTGCTTCTTAACTGAATCCGTAATACGTTGCGGAGCACGATGTGTGGAACATAATTTTAATGGCGGAGAATTGGATCGCATTATAAACGGAACATGGGCTTTAATGACATCAACATATGGCGGCTCAGATTATTTTAAACATATTCCATCTGTCCACAAATTCCCAATTCCTTTATGCCGCAGTGCAACTAGTATACAAATTACATCGGAATTCCTGTTTGCCGAAGTCTTTTCAAGATTGTTAGTTTGTACGGATTTTTAGTTACCTAATTAAATTTAAAGTCTTAACCAATATTTATTTCCAACAGTATTCTTCGACTACGAGAACATGGGATGCTGCAAATTCTACGTAGAAGATACCCAGAGCTGGCCGAGAAAAATGATGCTGAATTTAGAGAAATGACGTTCTCAGAAACTTGGTTCTCCTTTATGATTTGTGGCATTGGAATAATTGCAACTTTCTTCTTTCTGGTCATCGAACTAGTAATGAAGCATTCTGCACATTAATGCAATTCTTGATTATGGAATTATTCATTACGTTTATCAATTTACTATCTGTCAGGTAATATGATGCGTATCAGTATAGACACATCCTTCACATTTCCTCACGTCATTTATTTCTAACACTGCATTCACACCCAAAAGGTGTAAACCAACATTTAACTCTGTAAAAATTATCCAGAATTTATTACTTACGTGGTTAATTATAAATAAAATGTTGAAGTAGGTAAAGTAAGGCCGTTTGTCTTTCGAATTCGTAAGCGTTGGGCATGAAGATTATGCAGAAACTTTTTGCAAGGTTAAAACCAACTTGTTCATAAAAGTGAACTTCAAATGAATAGATTTTATTTTCAAAGTCAATTCTGAACAGTAATCAATGCAAAATAAATTACAAAATAAATAAATAAATAAATACATGTTCAAAGCAAATACATAAATTATATCACTCCGTGCAATAAACCTTTAACCGTCAAAGCACTTTTTTAACTGCAGTTTAGGAATTATATTCATTGCTTGTAATTCCTGGAAAAGGAGTTTGCATGCATAAGGTATGCGGATGGAAGACATATGCGATGAAGACTTACAAAAATGGCACCTGGATTTTAAAACAAATGTGGACTAATAATTATCACCATTGCCATGACATAACTACATAATTACATAATAGTGCTCTTATACCATCCAGAATATCCCATCAATCCGCACACATTGCAGACGTCAACATCAAAAGCATCACTGGATATCATTAACCTCTCCAATAGCAACATACTGGAAAACAGTGCAATAAAATGCATTTCTGTTATGTTATAATTAACTATTTCAAGGTATTCACCTTGCTCCATGTCCAATAAGACAATCACGTTCCATTTCACCCAATCGGAGACCACCATCTCTCGCACGCCCTTCGGTGGGTTGACGCGTCAACACCGCACGTGGCCCTTTAGCTCTAGCATGCATCTTGTCAAGCACCATGTGCTTCAATTTTTGGTAATAAATTGGTCCAAAATAAATATATGCAGTTATATGCTCCCTAAAATAACAATATGTAAAATTCAACATGCGACCAGACCACGTTATAAAATCTAATGGCAGTTCGGATTTTGTTACCCGGTAACTCCAGACACAAGGCAATCTTTGCCCTGGTAATTAAAGCCATGCTGTACGAGGGTTTCACTAACATCTTTCATCTTGCTACCTCCAAATGCTATAATCAAATATAATTTTGCAGAGAACATGTAGAATTGACTTAATAATTAGCGGAGATGCGAGTACCTGTTCCGTAATGGAATTTCCCTTCGAACAAACCAGCTTTGCCGGCGAGCAATTCCATTAGTTTGCCGACAGTCATTCGAGATGGAAAACCATGTGGGTTCATGATCTACGTCATTATCAAAAAATTATAAAAAACTTTACACTGGGATTGAAAATCCCCTTCCCGATCAACATTTTAAACCGACTTATTAAAAAATGTAACTAGTGATCCAGTCGTGCACTTACTACATCGGGGCAAATTCCTTGTATGCTAAATGGCATATCCTCCTGCTGAACAATTAACCCTGTCACTCTGAAATAAAAAGGAATTTGCAGTATGAGAATTAAAAATATGCTGGAGCTTCATAAAGCATGGACTACGTTTACCCTTTTTGGCCGTGACGACTGCTGAATTTATCGCCAACCTCAGGTCTTCGAGTTTGACGAAGCAGCAGTTTGATCAGAAATGCTTCCTCATTATTGGAGGATATCATCACCCTTTCCACGTAAGAAGGTATTGGACCCCGATATGTTACTGGGGCTTCAACGTAAGTAACGGCTCCCGGTACTGCTTGCGCACCAACCACAGGATTTATGGCAGGCATTGATTTATTTACCAACACTTGCCTGCTATCAACCTTTACACCTTAATGAGAAAATTAACATTCGTTTGCTTCAAACTCTTAATTTAATCACCAAATGCAGCCAGCCTCTGGTTTAAAAACCTTTCTTTATAAGGATAATCCCTTAATAGAAAACCTCTCTATAACGGCATAATGCTCTTACAGCGAGTGACGACTTATAATAATATTGTAATCTTACCTGGAAAGGCAATTCCATCAGAATCAAGAGCTTCGTGCCTTTGAATCGGCTTCTTTGTTTCCGGATCCAGTAAAGGCCCCAATATGCGGTCATGATTTTGATTATTGTAACCCTTCAGGGTGCATTTGCTGGTCCTGTACACCAAACATCTTCCAAACCCTGTTTCAAATAAAATATTATCTCAAAGAATGAACCGATAACATTCCCAAGCAGCATCGTGAAAACTGCATTTCGTTGCATCCAATTACACGTAATGTCTTTTCATGTCAATTTACCTCTATCAAGTGATGCCTTGTTCAGGATAAGGGAGTCTTCAATGTCATAGCAGCTGTAACTCATAACAGCCACAGTTGCATTTTGTCCAGCGGGCAACTTGTCGAAATTGATCAGTTCTATTGTGCGAGTTTTCACCATTGGTATATGCGGGTAGACTATATTGTACATCAAGGTGTCCATGCGGTTCTTTTGGTTGTATCCAATGGACCCCATTGCTTGTTTTCCCATAGCACATTGATAAGTATTCCTGGGTGATTGGTTATGATGTGGAAATGGTACAAGTCCGGCGCACACACCCAATATCGTAAAAGGTTCAATCTCCAGGTGTGAGCTTTCTCTAAAGGAAAACCACGAAAGAGGAAAATGCAAGGTCATCCAATGCCTCAAATAATTATTATAGTCCATTACTTCTTAATGTCAGCTTCGTAAACTGCAATGTAGCTGTCATTTTCCTCATTCACATCCAGGTATTCGACAAGACCGTCGTTAAGGAAATCTTTGAAATTTCTTATTCCACGACAAAGTTGTTCAATATGATGTTGCTGAACCATCGGTTGTCCATCTTCCACTACAATGTATGGCCTACGCAGTAAAGGATGGTAGTTAGTATAAAGGACATAACTACAGAGCAACTCCGAAAAGTGATATCCGCTTAAGTGAAGAAAAAAAATCAGAGCTAATATGTGTGATATTGGCACAAAGTGACACCAAACTCCTCAGGTTTCCTGGACCGGGCAATGTCCCAGGTCTCCTGGACCGGGCAAGGTCCCAGGTCTCCTGGACCGGGCAAGGTCCCAGGTCTCTAGGACCGGGAAAATTCTCATATCTTATGGAGCAGGCAAAGGTGGTGACACCTGCATTCATGGGATGTAATTTTGCGCCACTATCACACACATTAGCTGGGGATTTCACATTAGCAGATTCCACTTATCAAGATTTCACATTTGTTGATGTATACACATACAACACCAACCTGCAAACTCGACCGCCATCGCACGAAACCTGAACGACCCTCTGCTTTCGGTTAACAGATATTGAAACAAATTCGCTGAACCGCCGTCTTCTTCTCATAACTCTCATAGACCTCACTAATCTGACCACGTTCACAATTAGCCCCACAACATTTCCTAAGACATCAAATTTATATTATTCTTTTCATTCCACTTTCAAATATCAGTTTCTCATTTTTGTAGGTGTCAACGGAAGTCAGGTCATATTAGCAAATCTTTCAGAAGTATTGACATTTCATTGAAATTGGGTACATAGGTTTTGTAATTCTGCAGGAGGATATCCACCGAAGGCATGTATGTGATCTCCAGTGAAGTTGTCAAGGTTATCACATTGACATCTCCCATAAAGTAATCAAATTAGTTGCATAGTTTCAATTGGAATGTTGTAACCTATCCCTTTTTAGTACACTTAACACTTATTCAAAATATTATTGGGAAAATGAGAATACTGAATACTTCAAAGGTATTGCGAATGTAACCAGACTTTTGTTACACCCTGTGTAAGTACCTACCATTCAGATAAACAATATACACTTTCGGATCGCTGAACTCCGCAGCACAAAATCTGTATATCTCTTCAACTCCCAGATTAAGTAAGATCTTTTCAATCGGCCCTTCTTCAACATCGGTTGTTATATGCGTCATAAGGGCAAGATTTTTCACTAACCCACACCCCTATAGAAAAGACAACATTACCATGTTACCTAACAAACGTGGTTACTTAAGTTTACCGGTTCCCCCAAAGTCATCAACTTGTTGAAACAGTAGGAGTGACCCATATCATAGTTTGACTAGATGTTCGAACAATGGCGGGTATGTAGTAAGCTATTCCAAATTAATTAAAACTGATTAACTGACACTATCCCTAAGC
Organism: Glomeris marginata; assembly: GCA_034696005.1. Taxonomy (NCBI): domain Eukaryota; kingdom Metazoa; phylum Arthropoda; class Diplopoda; order Glomerida; family Glomeridae; genus Glomeris; species Glomeris marginata. The sequence goes on along the minus strand of JAQFZQ010000108.1, from coordinate 18,532 downwards.
TAACTGCCATTATATCCATTCAGATAATTAGCCTGGTCTAGTTGTTATATGACATCGGAACAACACACAACGCGAACGGACGTACAAAATGGTTATACTATATCCCGACTTATTTTTGGACCTGAGGGGCGGAGCATGCACTTTGCTGCAGCCAATGGTGATGAGTAGTAACCATCAGCTAGACTGCTAACATTTTCGGTGCCCACATGTTATAAACATCAGATGGTTGCTACTGTTCACCAATGGTTGCAGCAAAGTGTATGCTCCACCCCTAACGTCCAAAGATAAGCCGGGAAATGGTATAGATTGCTTGAGTACATCGGTTTCCCTTGTCTACTAGATAAATAGAAATTTCAGCAAATTACCTCGCCTTCTGGTGTGTCCGATGGACAAAGCATTCCCCACTGGGATGCTTGAAGAGAACGCGGACCACTGACTTTTCGTGATTTTTCAAATTGACTGTTCACACGGGTCATCATCCCAAGTGCTGATATGTACGACAGCCTGCTTAGTCCTTGTGTGACCCCACATTTCTCCATGTGAAATCTCTTGAGTGACCAGTTTCCCTGAAATTGCCATACAGTACATAAATGGTTGAAATTGGTATTCCAGAACTGCATTTTCAAGTAAGTTACATACCGTTAGAAGTGCAATGTATAAACCGTTTGTAATTTGATCTTGTCTCATGTACTTGATAATGTCAAATACAGCAGCTTGACTTTTGGGAATCATCTTGTCTGCAACTGACTTTAACTGCATCACACATTTAGACAAATTAGTGATTTACCCGTCGCTATAATTTCACGTTATCTTGATTTTCAACATTATTGGGTGAATCATACCTCAAAGTTAAACTTCTTAAACAGATCTTCAAACAGCAAGGATAACATTGAGCCAGCTAATTCCAGCCGCTTATTTCCATAGTAATCTCTGTCATCAATCTCTTCCGGGTCTAACTGTGCCTGAATGATTCTACGTATCATCAGACCCATGAAGGTAGCCTTCTGTTTAAATTCAAATTCCTCTACTGGAACATGTGCCAAGATGACATAGGCCAGCAACTCAATGGCCTCATGAGTACGCGGAATCGGTGGGCCGAACCACATTCGGCCGTGTTTTATCTTAGACCCCATGAATTTGAGTGCCTAAATTGGGAAACATCCAACAAATTTAACCAATAATTACCTTCCAAGTTTTCAGTAAGTACCAACAAATATATAATACCATATCTCGAGAAAACACTTGCAATGTCTGGCATTCAGTGACAGATGGAATCATCGCATCCAACATGTAAGGTTCTGAGCCTACCATGTGGAAAATTTCCAGGTCACATTCAAATCCCATTGCCTTGAATGCAACAACAACTGGAATATCCTTTACAAATCAAGAAACAATCATAAACACATTGGCAAGTGCCCTAATATGACCACTAGCAATATTTGAATTATACCTCGGAAAAGGCATTGTGCCGAAGGTAAAATTTATCCTTCTTTGTAACCACAGAAGTTTTGCTTTTCTTTTCATGTGTGGCACTGAAATTAAATTTCATTACTATGAAACTTTAATCGAGACTGGCACATTATTATCACAACGCGACAAGTCCAGTGTGGGTTGTGCTGTCTTAAATATGAATAATAAATACCTAGTTACTTGGCATTGCATGCAACCCTTGCTGTCTAAATCAACAAACATTCTGTTTTTGGCAAGTTGCTCTTGGATAAGGACAACTTTTTCTTGTCCGTTGATTATGAAATAACCACCAGGATCATGAGGGCATTCGTTTAATTTGGCCATTTCTGGTGGAGACTTTCCAGTCAGAATGCACTTAGAGCTTCTCAGCATTATAGGCATTCTAGAATATACAAAAATATGTTTATTTCACATAGATCTTAGTAATCTTCTCATACGCATACACTACATGTACGCATAAGCAATGCATAATAGTTATACCAACAGAGCAACTCACCTCCCAATTGGCAAATTATTTCTAATAACCCTTTGCTGACCACGAGTATATTCAACATCCACAGTGATTAATGCTGAATATGTAAGATCTCTCAATCTGCATTCATGAGGAGTTGATTTTCTCGTCACGTTGAACCCTTCTTCAACTTCAGGAACACCAACTTGTACATTCAAATACCTGTTTGCAAAACCAAGGGTTAAAATTACACAATTACATAGATAAAATTTACCAGAAATAAATTGTCATTATTAACTTGAGGTAGAATGTGTCATCAGCATCACTGTAGATTTTGTCATTAGCTTGAACAATTTTCTTTAAGTCAGTATGAATGAAGAAATTGAAGGAATCTACATGCTGTTTCACTAATCCTTTAGATTTCAGGAATGCTGGTACTAATTTCCATTTGTCCTGCAATTAATCATGTTATGTGAAAAAAGAAACAAAATGAAGTGGGAAATATACTATATTAACCTGTATTGTTTTCACAGGAGCAGCTAGATCACACTTAAACTTTACTTCTTCATGTTCCTGTTCACATTTGACTTCCATATTAGTGATATTGTCGAATTGGAATGACTGAAAATTAGTGTTCTTGCGATTTTTGCACCCAAATCTGATTTGTTTCTGCTGCTAACATTTGTATGGTGCCGATTGGTGAGATTGTAACCAATCAGAAAAGTTATTAGCCAAAATCATGGGTAAATTGTGAACTCCTTTAACAAAAGCGCCTTAACTACGGGGCACCAGGGGGTCATCAATAATAGGCGTGCTTTCCACATTATCACAATTTTAAAGAACATGCATTATTTTATTATTATAAATGATAAATTCTACATTCTTCCTTGTTAGTGTCTGCAATTGTAAGTTAATTACCAAATTGAAAATGCAAGCCAATCATTTTGATATATGTGGAGATTACAATAAGTGGACTTGCAAATAAAAATTTTCCCATTATTTAAATTTATTTACTAGACTCATCAATTGGTTGACAAAGACAATATATTTGTGTACAATCTCCATCACAGAAAAGTTCAAAAATTCAATTTCAAAAATAAATAATTGCTTTAGGCATCTCAACACAGTTCTGTTTAAACGTGAACTGATACTGTTTTGTAAAGTACTCCTATGTACCCTCAAATTTAAGCTACATGAAGAAAAACCATAAAGAAAGCAAGTGTTGTAACCAATTTAAAACCTCAGTGGAAAATAGTCTGAGCTGAAGCAATTGCCGGGTAGATGCGGCTCGGTTTAGAAACGTTACTTTAAAAGCTAATATTTTCGCGAGTCTAAATTTTCACGGAAACTTAAACATGTGACCATTCACAGAGGCTTTATTTTCGCGGTGGTGACATTAATTTTCCAACATTCGAAATAGAGCAAGTACTCTTTTTAATTTTCACGGGGTTTTAGCAAAAATAAAACAACCGTGAAAATTACCACTTTTAAAGTATTTAACCTAATCTAACCTAACCTAAACTAACCAAAACTAACTTAACTATATTAATCCATTGATTTCATTTGCATAAATGGTTGGAATCGATAGATAAAAACGATCCGCATCTACTCGGCGGCCACTTCGGCTCAGACGGTGACATAGCACAAAGGAAATTGGACTTGTGTTCGGTTCATCATGCATAGTCGTAAACTATTTATCACACATTTCCTGCACAACGTTTGCTTTTGGTTATGACATATGATGAGGTAAAGAAGCTGCAGCAGCACTTTCTTCAAATACTGTGACTTTCTGAGGATCTCCACCAAAATACATAATGTTTCTATTTTCTATTTTAGGGCATCAACGTGACCATATAATCCACAATTACCAGGTGATACTTCTTCGCCAGTGCTGAGAAAACCTTCAATTAACAAATACAGTGAAACCAGTGAACATGACCAATAGTGGTCCACCTGACAAAGTAGACCATTTTTTCATGGAGCCAAAAAGCGCTATAGAATTTACATAGGGGTAACAACCTTTAATTTTACTACCATCCATAGGATTTTCCATTTCTATTTGAATGATGAACGCATGCCAATGAATTACAAGTTTTACGCACATGTGCCCAATTTGAATGGCATAAATCCCAACAATGTTGACAAGAAGTTTCTTTTATTTAAGAAGAAAATTGAATTGGCAAATTTGACCTCCTGTATTTGCGAACTATTGCTACAATAAATACGACTAACACAATAACTGCAGCCAGGATTTTAAAGATTTGTCTATGTGAAAATTGTTCTTGTTTATTATAACTCAAATTTTCGATAACTCAATTTTTTTTTTACTTTCCACTGGTGGTTCGAGTTATCAAGGTTCGACCATATATGATATTTCATAACCAGGAAGCATCAGCAGCACGTGCCACATTTGTGCATATAATTTTGAATAATAAACAGTTTGTCATTATGCGATAAAAGTCAGCTGGTATTATTGCTGCAATACAAATTGAAAATTAATTTACGTTAAAGCCAGCAATTGAACTTTAATGCTTTAAACAATCCTTTAATTCTTTTATAGACTCAGTTTGGCATGCTTATGATTTCTGGGGGTAAATTTACAGAACAAGCCACCCTTTCAGTATGCAAAATAATAAATTTGCAAGATCATTTGAAGCATTTATATATTCTGTAATGCACTAATAATATTAAGTAACTCATATAATTCATGTTTCTGGATAAACAATCAGGATCCGAAAAATTGACTGTACACGTGCGCAACCGTATTTTCCAGCAACAGAAATTGTGTTCCTAGCAAACATGAATATTTTCACTCATTACAATACACATCTGGTAAATTTATAATTTTGCATTTATTAGTGACTCTAAAACAGTGAAACCGGTTGCATTGCCCACCCTTACCTGGTGACCAGCAGACAATGTATAAATAAATAATATACACATGTTCCAGCTGGTCGGTAATGGTGGTCTAAAGGTATACACATGGACAATTGCACAGAAACCATTAAATGGATTTTGCCCACAGATATTTCATTTTCAAAAATCCGTGACATATGACAATAGGATTGCACAAACTGCAACTTACACAGTCAACAGCGGACCTTAGTAAATGCTCATTTTTTCCTATAATTAGTATTTGTATTTTATAAATATTTGTTCATGTTACAGTTGCAATAGCTCTTATTCAACAATTAAAGTTTTCTACCCTGATGAGACTGGCAAGTTACAATTATTTTTTATTAAAATTTAGCATTGACATTGCCAATTTAAATGGATACTGGTTTAGATATATACACGGGAAAGAATAAAGTTTTTAAACTTGAGCAAGCAGGACAATTATATGATGCTTGCGTTCCATACATTGAAGAGGGAAAGGCATATATCTACAGAGCCTGCAGAGTGGACCCACCTCCTCCGCCTGGACAAGGATGTGGTAGTATTTGTATCAGTATTTTGCATTACAAGGAAGGCATTAATTAACACATACTTAATCTGTATATGTACCATTTTCATTTCAGCGTCTATTTATGTTAAAGAGGTTGCAAGTGGGAACTGTAATAGAGACAAGCTCTTCAAGTTTCTGCAGAGTTTAGGAATAGAATTCCTCCAAGAGAATGTTGATTGTTTGTAGATTGTAATTGAAAAATGCAATGAAATAATTACTGTGATATGTCATTGCAAGGTGTTTATGGTATACAATAAAGATATACGCTTGGGTATAAACGTGTCAAAATTTTTAACAAAATTTGTAAAGATCTGCACTGTCACTTTTCGCTCATTGCACTCATGGGTACGCTATACTACTGCTTATTGGAAATAAAGCGTGCACCTATAATGCTATCCACAAAAGTGCTATAATGAGGATATTGCGTAATCTTTACTTCAAGCCCGTAGCCAGGGGGGGGTCGGGGGGGTCGAAAGACCCCCCCACCATTCTAAAGGTCCGTTTTTCATTATAAATATTACTTGGCCTCCTGTCTTGTTAATACAAATAAACAATATTGGCCATGGCACAGCAACCTTAGCTGTTTAGCTCATACTAATACAATGTGATAACAGAATGGCAAATATCACATTCTGAAATCATCTCATACTTTGTTTGTTTGTCTTTCAAACTTGGAAATTTCCTTGGCTATTCCAGTCTCTACTTGAAGGTCCTTGCCATCCCGATTTGGCCTTTATGGCATTGTTTTTAGCTCTCTGATTGGTCCTTAGCACACTACCAAGGACAAGTGTATACCTACACTTGTGCCAAAGAAAAGAAGCAAGTTCCTCTATGCAAAAACACTTGTTGTTCAGTTCTTCACATGCAATGTTGGTGCACAACTTACCACCAAATTGGATTAAAATAAGTTTTTAAGAAATCTCTGGTTTGAATCTCAAGGAAATACTCTTGGAAATTAACCAATACATTTGGTAAGTTCATATACATAATATAGATCTCATAAATTATTGTTTGGCTATGGAAAACAGTTTTACTAGTTATTTCATTTGGAAATTATAAAGTTATATGAACTGAAGTTATTAAGAAGATACAATCATGCTGGGTTATTACTCCATGCAGATCAACCAGTGTGGTTTACCACATCCTCTCAAAGTTCTCCCAAAATATAACCTTTATTGAACAAATTATAACAGAATTATAATAAAGTTTTCAGTTTATAGCATATTATATCATTTTATTTCTCGGCCAGTTAAAATTAAAAATGCTCTATATCTTGGTTAGCAATATGCCTCCAGACAGTTTTGTATGCTGAAATAAAAAATGTAGACAGATTTGAAATTCAGTCATTAGGATTCACACAATTTAAAACATTGTTTTTTTGTATACCTTGTGGTATGGCAGGTTGGCAGACATTAAAATGAAATTTTGAAGAGTGTGTTATTAGCCAAACTTCTTAGAAAAAATTTCCAAATTATACAGGGCTGTTCATTGAATTCAGTCCCCCTTTATATTATACAGTCTTGGATAAAAAAAAACCATGGGTTTTTGATATTTGTATATAGATGTGAAGAATCCTCAGTAAAAGTATGAGCTTTTTATGTATAATCCCTTAATTAGGGGGCCACCATCAGACATTTGGACCCCACCCGTGTAAAATTCCTTCATCCACTACTGGATCTTATCTGGTGAATTAAATAAGTTCCACAACTTGAATTGGAATATAACAACCACATGTTTCATTTTTAAAATCTGTAGATTACTGAATTAGGATATGTACTTATATTTTGGGAATGGAAAAACTTATAATTTTAATTTTATATCCGATTTTAATGGTCTTGATATAAGCCATGCCAGGAAGAAGGGAGGATGAGAAAAGAAAGCAAAAGCGGGCTGCAGAAGGTTGCAAAAATATAGCAGAAATGTTTTCTGTGATGACAAAAAGAACTTGCACACTCACTAATGTGAGTCCTTCAGCAAGTGATGACTTAACCCCAATTGTGGCATCATCTATTGAGTCAGAGTCAGGCAAGTATTTGTAACTAACCATACCAAGCACCAATAGTTTAATTAAAATTGATAATTTGTGAGACTTGCTAATTATTATTTTAAATTTCAGCTTCATTTTTAAATAACTGCCATCCATCCAGCTCTCTTGCATTGCCAAATGAGTATCAAAGTACTGAAACTGTTACATCTGCAATAGAACAACTGTCTGAAGAGAACCAGCAAGATGGCTTGTTGGATGATATAGGAACTGTTATAACACCAAGCAGGAAAATTAGAGACATCCTGACTGCTGTGAATAATATTAGTGAAGGACTAAAGTATAAGTTCATAAAGAAAAGTCACGTCCCCGATCGTAGCTATGTCTTTCCAAAAACATTTTATGGTGGCTGCAATCGCTGCTTTCAGGCAGACTGGCTGAAGGAGTTCCCTTGGCTTGTTTATAGCAAACTTTGTGATGGAGCATATTGTATAGCATGTGCATTATTTGCTCACAAAGGCAGAGAATCTTTGGGTCACGATTTTTGCCCGTTGCTAAATGCTTCTCAGAAAAATCTTACAAATGCGTGTTTGTTTCAGCTATAAGTTCTAGCGAAGTTTTACAATACATGTATACAATCAAATGTAAGAGTATACTGAAAAGTATTCAATGTTTATTTTTAAGTAAATCTAGTAAAAAGCCAAGGGACTATTTTGTTTGGGGAAGGTTACTGTGATAAGAAGCATTGCAAGAAGGCAACAGCCAATCAGGAATTGGCGTCATTTTGAGCTGCAAGCCACTGTAGTAAATGATTATCTGGAGTTGCACGGAGGAGTCAGACCCAGGGTTATTTAATAAAGTCTGGACAATATTCAACCTACAAGACCGACAGTAATACCGACAGTACATAAAACATAAAGCTACACTCTACGGCACAATAAATACCAATGTACACAAATTTCCAGACTGCAAGCAATCACAGCAACTAAAAGACCACAAACTAAAATTGCAAATATATACCATGATAATGACAATTTCACAGCAATAGGAAACTTATATTCGGGTTTGCGTTCAAATATCAGAGACTTGGTTTTCATTCGCCTCATAGTCCCAGTTTCTTTCAACTTCAACATCCTAAAATGTAATTTGCATAATAGCCTTCAGTAATTTCAGTTTTCTAGTTCATAGCAGGGAGATAGAGATAAAAATGTACTTGCACTGCAGCAAATATTTCATAGAAGGGAAATTCGTAACTGGTTACAATGCTTGCGTCAAATTCACAATGACGAGCATCACTAATGCCAATACGAGGATAAAGATTTTCGTAAAAACTCCCAACCGATTTCAACTCAATGACTCCAAACTCCCTGTCATCATCATTCATAGATTGGAACATCCCTGCTACATGCAAATTCGGTATCACATGTCGCATTGCAAAAAACTTGAAGTAATATTCCCGGGTGTCGTTGCAGGTCTATGCACATCACATAAACGAATTGTCAATAAAGTATATAATATTAAATTCACCAATTGGCTAAAATATGAAAAAACTGAGAATTGGGACATTCGACCTGCATATTTATAGCAACTGTTGTATAAAATGAAAAATCCACTGGAAAATTGTTGTCAAGCAAATAGGAATCGTCGTATGAGTTTATGTAACTTCCAAGTGAAAAAATCTTTTCCGTAAACAGGGTTAAATAAATAGTTAATATGAAATATAACAATATATTAACTGCAAGGGTAATCAACTTAGATGAAAATGTGAGTCCAGCTGTTGATTCACCTAAACAGAATATTGAAAATTTATTACAATAATATTCATTACACAGTAGACTAAATACGGTTCACTTGTGACATCGTCTCATGGAAAATGTTACAATTCACGTAGCCTACGTAATATTTTTGACACAATCACATCATTTTAAACAATTATTCAACTTACTTTGAAAGAATACCAGTCCATGAAATGAGAATTTTGCAACCAATCTTGACATTGGATTTCTTCTAACTCTATGCATAATCTTGAAATGTGAAGATGTGCTTAGAATGCAAAGAAAACTAAGATTAAATAGAAACACCAAAATTATCAAGCAGATCCAAGATTGGAAGTTAAAAATATGAACAAGATCGTAGATTGAAATCTTCTGCGGAATTCTCTTGGCGAAAATTGCAAGGTAGTCCTTGAAAAGTGGCGGAAAATAACGGTAGCCGACATTGGAGTGAGATATTAGGAAAATTCCCATCTGTATGTCACTTGGCTGATTATTTGTAAAACAAAAAGATGAATTACTTTATACTGAATTGAAATCCCATTGAAGTCCCGTTGGAATCAACATACTTGAAATCGCTCCTGTGCATTGAAGGGATCAAATTTCACTTCGGTTCTGCAAATAATTTCGTGTAACAGTTCAGCAAACCGTCTTTGCAAGTATAAATAGTAACGTTCTGTGTTTTAAGTGAATTGATTACATGGAGAATAAAATTCAACCAAAACCTGAAATCCAGGAATTCACTCAGAGCATTCATCAAATATAAATTAAATACTTCAGTGATTCCATTTGGTGAACTCGATGCTGTTAGCTGTGAAATCGATGTGGTTGCCTGTGAATCGTAACTTTTAATTTCCTAGAATAATTGTTCAGAGATTTTTAAATTGCACAATAAAGCCTATTAATTATGCATGACACGGGAAATAAAGGAGAACTGAAAAGGTTTTGTAACATACCCTGCAAAGCGTGTAATTCTATAAAATTGATGCCAATAAAACGATTGGCACACACAAAACACTACCCCATACACAAAAAACATTTTTTAAACTAAATAATTCATATCTTTGGCAATAATGCTTCAAAAGGCCTCAAATTTTCAGACACTGTTCCAAAATTAGTGTCAATCAACTGCTCGCTTTTTCAGGGTATGTTGCAAAACCTTGTTAGTTCACCTTTAATAACCGTCTGGATACAGTGATACTAACTGTTTTACTAACGTCGCCGTAGTAATTGAATGTCCAACTGTTTGTTAGATAATGATTGTAGTTGTTCACAGAAAGTTTCCCGGATTTCATACATCCATCATTACGTAGTGTTCTATATGGAATTGCAATACTTTTTTTTCCAGCAAGAAAACGGATCGAGAAAAATGTTACATTCCTGCTGTTCAAGACACCGCTAATCTATAATAATTAAGGGATAAGTATATGTATTGCACTTGATATAAAAGTTATTTGGGATGTATGAAATGCAATGGAACTAACCCAATCCATTGTAGAAACTTTAACCAAATTCAAAACTATGTTGAATTCCTTAAAAAAGATTTGAAAAAGAACAGGAATCGAATTTCCAACATATAGCAGTTGACGAGACTTAAGCCACCGTATATTATGATACACATTGGCAATATCGATCATTTTCTTTAAAAAAACAATCGACAAATAATTAGCAAAGGAACATGTTGGCTTATTGCACACAATAAACCAACAGCAATCACCAACTTTTCACTTCCACGCGTTCGCGCTAATCTAAACCTTTAAGTATATGTAATGAAATGCTTATCCGAAAATTATTATGCTAGGTAAAACTAAGATATAAGCTGCAATTTTTGGTGAATGATTTGTAATTTACAATATTCAAGGTGACCCATTGTTTTGGATAGGCTTGGGAAAATAATTTTGGGGTTTTTATACGTACATATGGATCTTGTGAAGAATCCAGAAACCAAACTTTCGCTGACTTTAGCAAAGATAGAAGTTTTATGACCGTGAAAATCTTTGTCAAGGTCAGAAAAAGTTACGTTTCTATATCCTTCACAAAATCCATATAGACATAAAAAAACCTAAATTTTTTAATGTAAGCCTGTCCAAAATAAAAAGGTCTCGGACCTCAATGACTCATCCTGTATAAAGGGGAAGAAGTAAAGCTTACTGTAATTTCTTCGAACATGAAGCGATATGTTTCAGGGGTTAGCAGCACGATATAATGTCCCTTCAGTCCTATAAACCCTTGAAATATCTTCGCTGTGGTGTCTGTTTTTGAAATTAATAGCATTCCAACATTAGCAAATAATGACCTTAATTTCACTTGCCATTCATATCCTATTAAGCCTATTGAAAATATTGCAATGCTAAACAAATCAATAAGAGAGATGAACAAAGGAATCTTGAAAGGCTTGAGTAATAATAGAGGCACAAAACTAGTCATGTGATACGGATAGCAGGTGAAGCTAATTTTGAGGGTTAGGCATATCCCATTTCAATTTCTGGACCCCTGCAGAGCGAGGCTACAATCGGATCAAACGTTGGAACTCTTAATGTGCTGCCACCAGGAGAGTTGTATCTGCAATGGGTATCACATGACCTGGTGCGTAGCCATTATTAAACTAGCCTTGGATCAAGGATACAATATACTGACCAGGATATGGCGTTCCCTATTGTCGTGCGTGACGACGACAGCTGCCGTTATCCACCAGCAGGAGGCGCACAGTGCAACCATTCGATACTTGAATCGATACTAATACGCTCTTTCTATACATCGTTCCGAGCATCGTTCACGATCGTTCTGAACAACGTTGTATCGAAACCTCGGTGTGGTTGTATCGACAATGTATCACTGGTATCGAGGTTCTATCGGCAATCGAGTGTGTGGAGCCCGTGTGGTGGCAAATACCCATGATTCCTAAGGAGAATTGCTTCCAGCCAATGGGGTGCCCCTCACGTTTAATCCTTCACAAACGAATAGGAACGCCATATCCTGGTCAGTATATTGTATCCTTGCTTGGATCGTGAAGTTTAAAACGCTGTATGTCACACCGTATATCTTCTCCGTTATTATGTTAATCTTGGTAACTTTCCAATGTAGGAGTAGATTTGCAATTGTTCTAATAACTAGTTCAGGATTATTTTTCCCATTTGTTTCTGTGAAGTTGCCATCTTCAATTTTAATGATTGGTTGGATTCTTGGAGCTAAGACATTGTTGACGTAATTGTCGTCTAACAAAATGTATTCTCAATTAGCTCAATGATACTGACAAACTACTTTGTTTCTTTCTATATTAATATTGCATCGTGCATAAGCGTATTCTTTCGATTACATCCCGTTTCTCCAAAATTGTTACTTGAAAAAATGCAAACATTAATAAGAAATTAACTCAGTAATTTTACAAAATGTAAATCAATATGAAGACCACAAGTTCCATTTCATTTTCTATATGATATTTATGATTTATGAGGCAATTACAGAACGTTTCTGATGCATTTCGAACTCTATTCCGAATAGTTGACACCACACTTTCTTCACAACAGCAATGCAATAATACACAGATCCAATAAATGTATAACGTGAACAGCTTCATGTTGTGGCATCTGAAAATGGATATCACAGATGCAAAAGACTCCACCTATAGCACATATATTCACAGTAATTATGCAATTTATATATCATAAAATATTTCTGACAAGTTTGCACAGTCGTTTACAATGGTTTCTTAATACATAGAAGCGTTTGAATACCGTCTAGCAAAATCAGTTCCATAATTTAATTAGTGCAAAACAAATTGCTCTCGAACTTGAAAATGGGTACACCAAACTTACCAGTCAGCACGTTTCAAAATGTTTCATGTCGCAGGCATTGCAATATTTATATCCGACGCATAGCATCAATTTTGCAGTTATACGGCACAACAGCTGTATAGAAACACATTAATTTCCTCATGGTTGAACCCCTAATATAATCAAGGATTTCATTACTTGAGATCGAATATTAATATACCTGGTAGTTGACTTATAAATTTATCAGTCGTCTAATTACTTGAAATCGAATATTAATAAACCTGGCTGTTGACTTACAAATTTATCAATAGTTTAATTATCTGAAATCGAATATTGCATGTCTGGTACACAGTATGCAAGTCTGCTACCTAAATACTATTGTGATGCTCCGCGACATGTTAGAGTGCTTTTTAACTTTATATAATTAAACGGCGCTCTCACCTTGTACTTTCGCCCACCAGAGGCGCTGCTTAACCGTCTGTCGGTGGCACTAGTTGTCTTTTCTACAGAGGTCGCAACTAGAGTTGACCATCCGGGTCCATCCCATGCAAATGGGGACATTAAGGTTTGGTGACGCAATCAGCATGTGAAAATTCTTAGAAAAATCCCATATTGCACCTTGCACCAAACCTGAATATCACCATTCACATGGGATGGACCCAGTCGAGTTTAGTAGGAGGTGGGCGAATTTGATGGTCAACTCTAGTTGCGACCTCTGTAGTGCCACATTCCTCCGCAGTGTCGCTCTATCTGCGCACCTGCAAGATGTAGCCCCGCCTTTCTTTTCCAACTTCCTTGTTGGAGGTCCTATATAAAGGGCCTTCAACATTAGAAAGTTACCAATCTCAGTGGCAGAGCTCTCGCGCTTACCACTTGCTAAGGAAGAGCTTCGCGATTACCTTCAGCCTTCCAGAGGCAGAGCTTCCGCGCTCACCTCCTATAAATGGAATAAACATCAGGGATTTGGTCACATGTAACGGGTTAAGGAAAAATGTTAAAGATCAATAAAAAGGGTTTATGACACTGATCCGGAGTATTGAGTTCTTCTCTCCGTCTTCGACTACGAGCCATGCCTCCAAAAGTACAACGGACCAGTCAGCTCACAGAGCCTCTCCCTGGGAGCAGCATCCAGCATCCAGCATCCGCATCTGTTAAACGACACCGTGATTAGAGCCACGCATCTTACAAGTTACACGTCACAACAGCGCTCCCAGGTAGCGACGCTTCATAGCCATGCCCAGTCGTGACGTACTCGCCGTTCCCAGCTTGTCGGACACGCCCACCAAGTAAGCCAGCCCCTGAGATGCCGAAGGGGGTAAGTCCGACACAAGCAAAACCATCAAACTCCAGAAAGGACCACTAGAGGGAACCACACACCAATATAAATACTATTGCTCGACGGACAACCAGACCATCGCACTATTTAACTGTTTAACATTCCAGAAGACTGTAAAAATTTGTTCCCTTCACTGTTAATTGATCGATTTCACGTGCCCTGCCATTGGCTGAAAGTCAGACGTTTTAACTGGATATCTAGGCAACAACCAATAAGGTTGCACAATTATCCACAACATGTGCTCTAGATTGGCAACAAAACAGGCCTACTGAAATTGGTCAATTGCTTGTCAAGTCTGGTAAAAAACCTACATGGTTTGCGAAATAAATGCCTGGATAACCTTGGGTGCCTCATGCTGTATAATGACATTGACTTTCTTTGTGAAATTACATTTATTTTTATTATGAAATTACAGTGATTTTTATGTTCATTGTTGTTATACCTACGCTAAAAAAAGAATGGAGGGCAATTAGGAAACAAAAAGGATCAGGGGAGGGGGGGGGGGGGAAATCGCTGATGATGGAAATATGTTCACTTTTGAAAGAGAAATCCGTGATGGATTAAATACATTTTGGAGATGTGAATGTAGGACTGAATACTGCAAAGCTCGTTTGCACACCGATCATTCCAGTACTACAATTTTGCAGCGCCTTAATGTACATAATCACGGCAGCAACCCTGCAAATGTTAAGGATGCTAAAATTAAAACTGTGATCAAGAGGAGAGCAGCCGAAACACTTGAGGTATCATTGTATTTGCCAATAAATACAGGAAATACTGTGACAACTTTTTTAAATAATCTTTTTGTCAACCAAAATTTAGATGCCCGATGAAATACTCAACACCACCGTTGGAAATGCGTGCGATGCAGTGAAAGCCCAACTCCCAAATGTGGATGCAATCCGTAAAATTGTGCAGAGAAAGAGGAATGCAATAGCTTCTGCTCTACCTGCGCCACTAGACCTGGCCAATCTGGTAAGTTGCATGCAAAAATATCAATGGTGTAATTTATATTTATTACGATGAACTATTTGAAACAAAATCTGAAAGCAATTGTTGCATGTAATAGCGTTTTCCATGTAAATTTGATATAAATTAGTGTATTTCTACAAACATCCTACATTAACATGGCGTTTACAAGGTGTACTAAAAAAGGGATGGGCTTGAACTTTCCAATTGGAACTAGAGACATAATTGCAACCATTCAAAAAGATGGGTCACGTTATTGTCACATACAACAAGGCTACTATAATAAAGGCTTTGCAACTAGTCTTGCCGTGGGCGAGGGACATAATTAGTACAAGGGGCCCTTGGGAGGGTAACCAATCAGGTGTGAGGTGGGCGTGGCCTCGTTGTGACGTCACGACCAATCAGAGGCAGGCACCACTTCCTTGCATTATCACTTGAATCAGTCAGTACTGAACTCTCCAGTCTACGCTACCTACAATTATCTGCATACATATTGAAAGTACGTACGTCGAAGCAATTGCCAAGTAAGGTGTTTCATTTTATTATTGCTTGTCTGATATGTTTGAAAATATGAAGCAGACATACTGTAATTCTGCGCTTTTATAATTAATAGATCGCTTATGATGCACTTTGCATGGTGATTGATCTCGATGGATTCATGGTTGAAGGCAAATTTAAGGCACGTGAATTAGGATTTGCTGCATTTACGGCACCGGAAAGCGGAGTTTACCGGTTCGATCCTAGGATTTTTATGAAAACTCTGAGCGACAAAGACAAAAGGACAACCGGATATGCGACATTTCAAATACATGGGATGTTCTGCATCCCTGAACCGGACGAACCCGTGTGCAAAATCGAGAACCTTGAAAAAATAGTGACCCTGCTGAATGATAAATATAAACATCTAATCAGAAGTGTGGTTGGATATAAGGGTGGACACTTTGAAAAGGACCACCTCACGACATTGAATATTCCTCATTGTAATATTGAGGAATTGGGCTGTCCAAAATTTGACACCTTCGACTACGCAACGATCAACAAAGTCTCTTCTGATTGCGCATTTCACAAACATTTCAACGGGCAAGGATTCCCACATTGTGCACGGCAAGAAACTGAGGTCTTCCGTGGGTGGCTCAAGCGACAGTATACTATCGACGATACTGTAAGTGAAAATGTTGATATCTCTACTATAAACATTGAAGAATACATGATCGATTATGATGCGTACAATGAGTTCTGTAATTCAAAGATCAACGTGTGCCATAAACAAGATGCCGAAGGAAACATCAAAGTGTGATGCTACTGAAGATTTGCTACTGAACATTTGAAAGTGGTAAAAAAATACAATTCGTACAAATCATGTAAACGTTATAATATGGGAATTGGTGTATTTGCGCAAATGTATATGCAAGTATTAATGAAAATGGCATTATTATTAAAAATTACTGTTTTTATTATAATCGGGATGAGATACGTAAAACCGAAATAATGTTAACACACACTTCGATTAAAAACTTAAAACGCATAATTCGAAGTTTGATGATAGTGGTATGTAATAAAACGAGAATAAAATTGTTTATGCAAAGAATACAAATGTGTGTGTGTGCTCATTTTTTTTACCTATTCTCCTGCTACTGTAACTTTACTCGGATTGATCACTGCAAATGAATAAATGAAAATGATAAATGAAAATGAATAAACAATAATGAATAAAGGCATAAACGAAAAATAAACCAATAAATCAAAATGAATGAATAAAATGAAAATAAAATAAATGGAAAAGGAATAAATGAAAATAAATAAAACGAAAAATGAATAAATGATTAAATGCAAAATGAATAAAATGAAAAGTGAAAATTTAATAATTATGCAATGGCAATGAATGAATAAATGAATAAATAAAACTGAATTGTAACCGTCCTTGACTGGTTGCAATCCGCAGCACTACGGATGGTGCAGCAGATATTAGGTAAAAGAAAAGGAAAGATCAGATAAAAGACTAAAGAACAAGCTTTAATGAAACAAACAAAGAACGGAAAATATTTGGAGCCGCTTTTGCATCCAAAGAAACACTAGAACTCTCGTTTAAACCGCTTAAAAGGTTAACTCGACGCTAAAACTCCTTCTTTATAAGGAGCGAATCCCTAACGAGGGCAATTAATAACACTTAATTTGCACAATAACCCACCTCTTACCCGATTATGCTCGACGCAAAACCTCGCTTCCGCTGACACCAGAAAGAGAGCGAAAATGCTCTTGCATGCCCTTACATAATAATCCCCACGCCCAATCACGCGAAACTCACTCCTGTAGCTCAGTTAAGGATTGGTCAGGTTTAAACTTCCCTCCCAATCCTCTTCCGAGCCACAGAAGCATCCCTCCTACTACTCTCCTCCCACGCGCACTCCCACACCCCACTTTTCAAATCCGCGTCCCTTTCCGACCGTTAATCCCTTCTACCTGTCTGGCAGGGCCTCAGGGCAAAACACTTTAAATATGTTAACTCTAAATATTCACTACTTAAATCTTTCCCCTTAAAATACACAGGAACGATCCTTCGGGATGTTACAGAATAAATGAAAATGTATAAATGAATAAATGTGCAAGTGAATAAATGTGCAAGTGTATAAATGAACAAAATGAAAATAAATAAATGAAAATGAATATGTAAATGAAGAAATGTGCAAGTGCATGATATTTGGATATGGTAGTTGTGGCACAGTCTGTGGTAGAAGTTGTTGGAGAAGAGTCGCGGGTGTTGGACAACAATCACCCTCCCAAATAACCATTGACACATCATCGTCCTCGCCATTGCCGGTGCCGTCACTATACCGTTGCCGGATCCGTCACCCTCACCATTACCGTTACCATCATCCAGGAATGCCATTGAATGTTCGTAGGACCAAATTTCATTTAATGAATGTATCCGTTCCCTTATTAATTCCATACATTCGTAGTCAGAAGATGTCTCTGGTTGAGAACTGTCTTGGCTAGACTCTTCTGACAGGGCATCTTCATATTCCGGAAAAAGCAAACTCATGTAAGCTCGGCCACGCACCATGGTTGGCCCCATTCCACTGTATGGGTAATACTTTTTACGGTATCTGGTGTTCTGTACAAAACGTGGCATGGTTGATTGACAGGCAGTTCAATTTGTAAAATATTCACCTTGGTTGCCTCACAGAAGAAAAGTCATATTGCATGTAGCATAGCTGCTGTTTTTATACAGATTTCGACCTATCACAACACAAAATCAAAAACTGATTGAGGTTGGTCCTAACTTCAAATGATCCAATAGTTGATATTGGTCATTTGGGAGCACCAATGATGTG
>JAQFZQ010000107.1:0-51203 GCA_034696005.1 Glomeris marginata | reverse complement strand
CAGTGGACCCGCTGCCACTCGCCGCCACCCTCCCCTTCGGGGTGAAAGTAGACTCGCTGGTGCGCGTGTAAAAAGGCAATTGTACTTTAATCAGGAGGGGTGGGGGCGGCAGGTGGTGGCGGATCCAATGCAAGGTCTCGCTTGGAAACAGTATAGACGGGTAGCAACCGATCAAATTTTCAAAAAGTTCAGCTTTATCTTCCAAACTTTCCAAGACTTCGACAAGATTTAATCTCTTCAATGTTTCAACCGAATGTCGTCCAGGCCCTTGTTCTTGCATCATCTTGGTCTCCACTTCATCTTTGGTAATTGCTGCAACGTGTTCGGCTGGATTGAGGTCTGGGCTGTTTCCTGGCCAAACGTCATTACCCCAAAAATTGATTCCGCTTTGATTCAACAGTTGTTGTGTGGCGTTGGCTCGCATGCAGCCGAACACGGTCACATCCAGCCGAACACGTTGAAGCAATTATCAAAGATGAAGTGGAGACCAAGATGATGCAAGAACAAGGGCCTGGACGACATTCGGTTGAAACATTGAAGAGAAATCTTGTCGAAGTCTTGGAAAGTTTGGAAGATAAAACCAATAAAACAGACCTTTTTGAAAATTTGCTCAGTTCTTACCCATCTCGTTTAAAGGCTGTTTGTGATGCATCGGGTCAACATACTGATTATTAAATCATGTTAGTAAACTCAGTTTTTGATGGCCTTTCCAATGGCATATTCAGAATTTGTCTATCTTTTACCAATCTTGCTGTGACCCCCTTGCAATAGGTTATGAAATACCCTGTACAGGGCACGGAGCTTCTCAAAATACAGTTTATTTATCCAATTAGGTGTAGACGGGTTTAAACCAGTAATGCAGCTTCACATTATCATACTCAATAAAACTTAGTATTTCTATACTTCTTTGACCTACAGTTAGCGCCATGAAAGATTGTTCCGAATATGACGTCACACAGAAGAGTCAACTCATTTTAGCGGCCGGGGTTTGATGCACCTGCGTACGTGCGGGAATGTGACGCTGCCGGCCCGCACGCAGGTGCATCGAACCCCAACCCCTAAAATGAGTTGACTCTTCTGTGTGTCGTCACATTCGGCATAATCTTTCACGGCACTAACTGTAGATAGTAAAGTTGAGCATGCCTCACTTTTTTATATTTTGTCGATTATAAAACTTTATATCGATTTTGTCACTGGGGCCACTTCTTTTATAAATATATATACCTACACTTCAACCGCGAGTATTAGCCGCCCTATTATATTATACCTGTATTTTAACCATTGTAAACAACCTTATCTGTAATAAGGAAGTATAGACTGTTCTAATCTGCAACACTTACATTTGCTAGAAGATTTTATTTTGTACTTTTTATATAAAAACAAGTTCATCACAAATTTGAAAATCCTTTTAAAATGGTTGCATAATTTTGTTGTAATTTTTATGATGAACGTCATTTGTTGACAAGTTATAATATAGTCAAACATCGTCATGTTTTCAAGTACTTTGCATGTTCTTATCTCTTTTTATACGTTTTTTATACACACATTAATCTCTATGGCTTCATGGTCTAATGAAAACCTTTCTATCTGCTCCATGTGTAAATGTTTCTATAAAAAGAACTCTGTGTGTTTTGCATCTATAGTTCCAAGATCAGCACCTGAAAACATACACTGTTCTGCAGTTGCATCTCAAAGTCTTCATGTCAATTGGCAACCTCCGGCCTCATCTTTTGTGCAAGGAGTTTTGCAAGGCTACAAAGTATACTACCGACTCTATCACAATGGTAAATATCGATTGCACAAGCAATTTCGGCTTTGTTTGCATTTCATATTGTTATGGATGCATACGCTATTATGCGTAGAGACTTCTGACAAGGACGTGAAATCAACTCAGCTGTTGGAAACCATTCTTCATGGCCTAGAGAAATATCGCAATTATAGCATCCAGGTCCTTGCATTTACCAGAGTTGGAGATGGAGTGGCGAGTAACCCGATAATCTGTCAAACTCAGGAAGATGGTAGAGCGATAATGAACTTCGCAAACTGTCGATAAGTTCATGAATGACTCCCCTTTTTCAATCGCAGTACCAGATGCTCCAGCAGATATAAAAGCTATCGTCGTTTCGCCAGATTCAATTACACTTTCATGGCGACCATCAAATTTTCCAAACGGAGTCATTACTAAGTACACAGTCTACGTAAGAAGTATGCAGAATGGTGACGAGGTATTAGACAATTTTCAGTTTATTGGTAATAATTTTTGGTGGGTGTCATGCAGTAAAGCTGGCGATTGAACTTTTGTGGAAGTGGAATTTCCAGAACGTATAAAAACGTCCAATACGCTTTTCTTCTTGATAATTTAATTCTTGATTTGCAGAATACGACCAAATTTGTAGTTCCTCCAGTAAATACTACTTTTGACGTAAAGGATTTGAAAGTAGGACAGCGTTACGAGTTTTGGGTAACTGCCTCCACACTGATTGGAGAAGGACAAAGCACAAAAATGGTGGCTGAAACGCCCCATTTTAAAGGTTCCTGCTTTTGACATATTTTCTTTAGCTTTGTTCAAGTGCAATTATAATTGAAAACCCGTATTTAACTTTAAATGAAATGCTCAAAAAAGACATGCATAACCGTATGTTACAAATGCTACATTGAAAGCTAAATATGGAATTAAAGCTGAATACACTGTCATATACACAAAGGAGTATGCAAATGTTTCTGGTAATTTATTTGGAGCACCTCTTTCAAAATGAACCTATACTGCAGTCATAATTAAAAAATATATAACTGCTCCTTGTTAAGTTATTTGTCTGCAAGGTGTTTTTACTTTTAATTTAGTTCCTGCAAGAATCGTTAACTTTGGGGAAAGGATTTCCTCTACTTGGAAGTCTAAAGCGAAATTAATGTGCCAAGTAGTTGGCAACCCATTCCCGGAAATTAAATGGTCATTTGGGTAATAAATTACAATGATATTATTAGGAAAAATAGTATAATTCAACTAATGCACTTTTTAGTTCTTTTCCTTTGGATCAGACATCAAGATCTTTTGTCACCCGTGATGGTTCATATATTATTGAAGAAGTCCATACCTCCGATACAGGGGAATATATTTGCTCGGCCAAAAATATTTATGGACAGGATTCAATTGCCTTATTTTTGGACGTTGAAGGTGCGATCCATTTTCACACAGACTTTATCGTTTAATATAGGACTGTATATATATATAGTATAAAACTTGGTATTATTACTTCATAGCACCGCCGCAGCCATATACATTGATTATGACTTCCTTGTCTCACAATTCAATTACTCTTCATTGGAAGAATAATGCGATTGCAGTAAACAGAGTACAAGGTCTGAATATTGCAAATAATTCAATATCTAGTCCAATCTAACTGTAGATACTCGCTTGTTAAGATTATATTTCAAAAGGTTTCACGTTGCACTACAAACGAGAATATGGCGAATGGGAGACGAAGAAGATTTCAGCAGAATTAGTGTCATATGTCTTGGAGAATCTCTGGTGCGGAACAAAATATCAAATGTACATTGTTGCTTATAACAAGGTTGGAAATGGCGACCCTTCAGAACTTTTGACCACAAAGACAAAAGGCGCTGGTAATGATTAAATGCAAATAATATTTCATTTGTGTTGCTTCTGGAATTAGGTTAATATGGTTGATGTATTCCAGCTCCGGTAGTTCCGCTTAAGGAGAAACTTCTTCAGTGCTACACTAATTTTGTTTCACTACATCTGACATCTTGGGATGATTCAGGCTGCGAAATTCTTTATTTTATCATCGAATACAAACCATACAAGAGTACAAATTGGATACTTGTTTCAAATAATGTGAAACCTCAGCGAGAGTCGTTCATGTTGCCTGATCTACAGCCAAACAATGCGTATAAACTTCGAATAACTGCTCACAATAGTGCAGGTTCAACTATAGCTACTTATGACTTTGATTTAAAAGACGCCAAAGAGGGTACAGTTAAGCTAAATTTTAAATCACTACTATATTTGTGCATGGAAAACGACAACCTGTTTCATTGAATTTTTTGCGTATTTAAAATAATATTTATGACAAGTTCCCTCTAATTGGCTTTTGGTTGTTTATTCCAAATTGGTTTTGTATGGTCTATATATAAAAACGGAATACTAACTCCAAACCTAATAGGAAAAGACATTATAATTGGTGTTGTCCAAGCTTTCAGTCTTTTTTTTGTGCAATTGGAAAAGTTTATTGCACCCAAATGAACTGTACGAGTGCAAGCAAAATTATGTTCATTCTCTTCAATTATAACTTATATATGCCTTCTTTATTATACCATTATACGTATGAGGAAATGGTTCATATAATATTGAATTATGTACGCAAAAAATTTGCTAGCAGTTATTTCTTTGAATTCAATTTGTTCTATTTACTTTGAGACATCACTTATGTTTAACAACAACCTCTTGGAATTTGCAGGCCTGGTAAAAACTGGAGAAGTTGATGACATTCCATTTTACTACGATATGAAGCTTATGGTTCCTGTGATAGTTGCAATAATTAGTCTTTTTGTAATAATTGCCATTTACGCCATTTGCGTTGGCCTTCGTTGGAATAAGATATCTCGAAATTGTAACTATCCAAACTAAATTTAAATTGCGCATAGTATTATACACACGAATAACAATTGAATGTCTAATTTATTTTACAAATAATCATCTTCAAGCGAGAGAAAAAGGAGAAGATAGGCCAAATAGTGACAAATGTGCTGAACAGACTCCACAAAGCTACTCTGCAAAAGAGTTAGACTACTTGCTGGATGTCAACAAGAAGCCAATTCCCAACAGACAGAATTATCCTAAAAGCAAGCTATTGTATATATAGATTTCACATAGTTATCGTCGTATCCTATTAAAATAATACTTTTGATGCTAGATTTTGATGAAGACATCAGTCCATATGCTACTTGCCGAGTTGCAGATGGGAACAAATGCGGCAGCCATATGACAACTTGGTGTGCAATCCCGGTTAAAGCAGTTGAGTTTAAATAATTGGAGTTGATTTGTGATGGATATTTATTTCTAACTATTTTGCACAATGGGTTCGTTGCCAATGATGAGAACTGTGTTGCCAATCAACCTGGATGTGTGACATTGTATCCAAATGTGGAAACGGAGGAAAGTCGGCAACATAACAAACAGAAAACCAATCATGGTAAAGTAGATTTTTTTTAAATGTCTCATTGATTAATTATAAAGTAGGGCTACATATTGATGACGTTATGGATTGTTATAGAATATGCGAGCCCAGTTAAGGAAACTGTTGACAACAATATGACATATTTGCATCGCACCTCACCAGAACCCTGTGGCCAAGTCTTCCTCGAGCCAAACGGTAATTGAATAAAATAAAGTATACGTCTACCTACACTCAACCTGCAAATTATATGTTAAAGCACGCAATAATGAAACTATAAGTGCATACACGGTTGGGTGTTCTCTGGATTGTGGTGTTTTAAACTGGGACATTTTTCTCTTGGATTTAATGCATGTTTGAGACAAAAACTGAGTAACAAAAGAAAAAATGTGGTGCATCCTTTTTTCATAACTAACTAAAGTAAGTCTCATTAAAAGATACAGCAGAAATGCTGGATCGAATGACCTGGATGCATATATTCCTTGCAATGTAATCCTAAAAAATTAATTATCATTTCAAAGTGTGTTATTGTCTTTATTGGTGATGTCCTTACCAATAATGCCCTGGGACCTTTCTTGGAAGCAGGGTGGAACAAAAGTTTTTGAGATTTATCGTGTATTGCAGTTTCTGAGCTATGTTAGTAAGCTATGTATGCAGGGTGATTCACGGAGGCGTTGCGGCGCTATTAACTCTAAAAGTAATCGCAAATAAAATATAAAAAGTAATGTAACATGACCTGCACATAGGGGACATCCAACCATGAGTGTTTTGGTGACTTTCGAAAGTTCAATTGTGATCATTCTCGAAAATCTAGAATGGTTAATATGCAAGATAGAAGGATAGTGTAAATCTAAGAAATGTACTAGACATCTAGCAAATACCAAACCTGTCAATAGAAACCAAATCTGACAGAGATTTCCAGAGTTATTGACATGTGAAATATTAGACTTTGCCTAGTGGTTGGCTGGCCAGCAATGCTCCCTCACATTACTGCTGGGAAAACAACAGTACAGATGCCACAAACAATGAAGGTGTTTAATGATAAATTGTCACTAGATACATGTGTAAACAACGAAAGAATACGAACCCATGAATATGCAATTCCACTACAGAAATTTTGCATGCATGCAGTAAGGTTGCAGATGTTCCACTTTCAGCCTTGCAGCACACTTGCTGCAAACATTTGACCAAAATGTGTTGCATCCATGCACATCGCAGCCATGTGGCATGTATGCAGCATACATGTCATTAGACTGGATGCAGATATGTTCCACTTGCATCCTTTTTCGTGCCTGCTGCATCCATGCAGCATGCATGCCACTAAGTTTTTCTGTAGGGTTAACATGCTCGATAACTTCAAAAACGAATGTTATATACCCTGTGCGGTGTTCAAATTGCTGGCCATCCACAGCAATACACACCTGAGCTCGTGATATCAAATCTGTTCAGAAACTTTTCATCATGCCCGCATTAACTGATAGACACGCTTATGTAATTCGCTGTATGAGGTCTTCAATATTGTGTGGCTATGTTACATAGGCAAGAGCTTTGAACAGTTGCATGTTAATTACCACTTGTATTCATTGTTTCTTATTCTTTTGTTGTTTGCATGTGTATTTAATGACAATTTATCGTTAACTCCTTCATTGTTTGTGGCATATGTACTGCTGTTTTCCCAGCAGTGATGCGAGGGAGCATTGCTGTCCAGCCAGCCACAATGCAACGCCGAAAACTTCAAATGTCAATAACTCGGGTTAGCTCTGTCAGATTTTGTTTCTGTTGATGGCTTTAGTATTTGCTAGATGTCTAGTTCATTTCTTAAATTTACACTACCCTTCTATCTGGCATATTAAGCATTCTAGATTTTCGAAAACCACAATGGAATGTTCGAAAGTCTCTAAAACACTCATGATCGGATGTCCCATAATGTGCAGGTCATGTTACATTACTTTTGATATTTATTTGCGATTACTTTCAGAGTTATTAGCGAAGCAACACCTCAGTGAATCACCCTGTATATATGTATAGCATGCATGCTCATAATGCATCTGAATACTCCTGGCAAATTTACTGTGCATAAAAAATTTATAAAAAGCGCCATGTCCTATTTAATTTAACAGTGAATCTGTTCTGTTTCAAATGTGAAAAATCAATGAACATATGAAAATATGGTTAACAAATATTTATCATTCCATAATCGCAAACATTAATTAATCACCTGAAGTCTATTTTTGCCCAAGTTATTGAGTCTCAGTTTTACATACACTATAGTGATACCACATCCAAGATTTCAGCATTGGGTGAAAAACCAGTGGGAGGGAAGTGGGAGGTAAAGGAAGGAAAAAAGCCTCCAGCAAATTGCAGGTCATGTATGATGCGTTGGGGGCGCCTGCAATTGGCTGGAGGTTTTTTTTTCTTCCTTTACCTCCCACTTCCCTCCCACTGGCTTTTCACCCACCGCTGAAATCTTGGATGTGGTATCACTATAGCTCTCAGTATAATCAACGATTTCGTTATTAAAAATGTTGCACTCGCCATAATAATTGTTAGACTGGCTTATCATGCTGACATTTCCCTGCTTGTTAAAATAGCACATTAATACGTCATTTGAACTGCTACAATTTGCATTAACATGGCTTGTTCATGTACTGACCCTGTTACAGCAGTATGGCGTGGGAATTAGTTGAACTTTTTATACAATCTGACGGAAATAAATAAAACTACTTTTACATTCTCGTCGCATAGAAGTACATATTATAATTGCAGTTCTAATTAAAAATGTACTAAATTTGATCGACCGTAATATACTATATTGATGGGAGACCGTGAATTACCGTGCATATGTTTGCTTTAAGTTCCAGATCTACTGTATCATGGCACAGAGTCGAGCTCAACAAGTGATGAAACATCCCCTGATGCTGAATGGGCACAAACGCCCATAACCTCTCACCATATGCCCAATTGCTACGAACACGAATCTCAAAATGAGCGGTATGAATTAAACATTTTCTTTTACATGCAATTAGACTGATAGTGAACTTTGTAAAGCCAGTTTCATAAGCATGTGAACATTATATACCTAAGTGCTAAATGTAATCTAACCATGGGGGTAATTTCGCTATTTTATATTTTTCCCCAAAAGGAGCAACGCTTTATGAGCATCAACTACTTCCTGCAGTGAAGGAATTTTGACTTTATTTTATTTTTCATCACAACACACAGTTTACATGTTTGGTTTCCTGAATTGAAAATGTACGAGTTCCTAAAAATAATTTTCATATGTGGGAAAAAAATCGAAACAATTTTAACAAGCTGCCCGTGCAACATTTTAGAATATTGATTTAATTATCAAATATTTAGTAGCTGTAACATTATTGAGCAAATTGCTAAGTTGAACTTCGTTGTAGCAGTTTTTCTGGTTTACTAATGGCTGTTTTTCCTTTTTGCTACAGCCAAAGGTATCATCGAGTCGTCGTTGATGTCGATGGAAGGTCCCCCGGGTTCCATTTAGGATACGGTATAATTATTTAATACATTTCCGGAAAGACTTTATTGTTAAATAAAAAAATTGTTTATAATTAAGGTTAAAGAATGGAATTATAGTAGTTAAAAATCTTTATCCGATGAAGCGGTGCAAATGCAACAAAAAAGCAACCCTTTTGTGTTTTTGTGCAGATTCCAGTTGTCCAGAAAAAAATGATGAGATGTCACATCATTGTGCAACCGTAGCACACAGAGTACTGCCGACAAATAATAGGTGAGTAATAACGCTTATCCTACAAACCCCATTTCAGCTTGCATAATATACAACATTTACGAACCCTAATTCATTCTGACTAGTATTTCTTTCTTTGTTTATCGCATTTTCCAAACAGGAGGTCTGGTGTTGTGTACGAAGACCACATAACGCCGACGAGAAATTACGTTGGAAATTTTTGATATTTTAATGTCGAGGGAAATTACTGACAATTTCTTGATTATCAAGTAATATGTGCCATACGGTATACTGTGCCGACTTTTTGGCGCTCGATAAATAATATTAAAACTCGCAATCAATATTATGTAAATTACAGACGTAAATTACAAAAAGCCATACTGCATAATGCAACTAGTACCTTATTCATTATATCAAGTAAAACAATTACTCATTTTGTTGAACTCATTGAAGCAGAAACAACAACGATGTCATGGACACAAAAAATGATGAACCACTTTCTCTACCATTTATCATTTTCGTTTATTTTTTTTTATTTTCCATACACAAGCGTTTACAGCTTTCATTCAAGTAGAAAATTGCAATCTTTGCACATCCCAAGTTCCAGTTGGACTTCGTTTTATTTTCTGCAAGCAAAATGTATAGCAATTAATGTTTTTCAAATTTTTGATTAAAGCTAATAATCTACTATAAATTTATTTAAGCATTTGGTAAAGATTTAATTGGACTAAATGCCTATGTTGGGCGTGTTCATTGTGCCCCTAAATTGGAAACTAGAGCTTTAAAGGTAATGCGACAAGATGTAACAGTACTGTTCAAAATCGAAGCAAACGATTGAACAGTAGTGCTACAACCAACATGCAAAAATCCTGACCTCAGGCTAGAGATGTTGTTTTCTTATAATTTGTAACGTTGGGTTCAGTTACTGGCCGAGCCTGGCGATATCCTGAAGAAGTGAGGTAATTACTATCTACCTAATTAAGTGGGAAACAGAACCTCAGTGAGGAAGCACTGAGGGAGAGAGGTCTGCCTCAGTGAGAAAATCACCAAGGAAGAGAGGACAGCTTTCACTCCTCTCCCATCCACTCTCAACTCAATTCTGCTAACTTCGCTCTGCTAGCATTCTCCCAAAAGAATGACTCGTCAGGACAATTGTCCATATTTTTAATTCAATTTGTAATATATGCCTGAATTTTTCATGTGACACTATACTTCTGTGACACCACTGTGTCACAATCTCTAACTATTCTTAACTTTGTAAAATTTTTATAAAAATGCGTTTAGTGTATGCTGTGAAACTTGTCGCATCTCTTCTAAAGTTAATCCATAACAATCGTGACTTGTTAAAAGTTATCTTTAATCTATTTTGTATTTATACACGTACATACTTATGTGACACAGTGGTATTGTTTTGTCTAAAACCTTTGTGTGTCACTCACCGAATGCTGATGTCAACGTCCTGCATCATTCATGGCTTTCGGAAGTCCAAGAAGACTGTTAATGAGCTCTGAATTTCGCTTTCGAGGTGATTGATTGAAAACTTCAGCCACTCGTAATATCCGTGAGGCAAAATTTGCGACCAGATTTGCAAAAAAAATCATATTACATATTATAATTAAGTCAAGCCGGTTTTGTTTCAACAAAGCCGATGAAGTAGTGCATTATATAAAATGGCTGCGAGAAGTCTATAAAGTTTCTCGCATACATCTGCCAGCTGTAAGTTATAACTAACCTTCAATCTGCATGAATGCACGAAAACTGGCAGATGTCTACGAGAAGATGTAATTTAATACTCAATTTCTAGCAACCATATGTCACA
The DNA here is from genome assembly GCA_034696005.1 of Glomeris marginata. NCBI lineage: Eukaryota > Metazoa > Arthropoda > Diplopoda > Glomerida > Glomeridae > Glomeris > Glomeris marginata. The sequence continues at coordinate 40,477 of JAQFZQ010000107.1, read as the reverse complement.
GTGACATGCAGTGTACTCACAATTTGTATTTACATAAATATCATCCAACACCAGTCTCACCTTAATCATAATTTCCACATTACCAATGTCCCATAAAAGCAATGAAACAGTTTAATGGAAATTAATAATGCATTTTATTTTTTTGGAAAATTATTTTTAGGCAATGCTTGGTTAGTTTTCATGAGACAGCGGTAATAGAGTTTAAAATATCATGTCACTATATAGAGTTAATTGGTGCATACCTGTCTTCTAACGGGGAGGAATTCTTCCTCATCCAATGACAGCGAACTAGATACTTCCATTCCGAAGTACATTAATACAACAGCTGATAACACCACGAAGAATCTGATGGCTTTCATTTTTAATTACTGCAAATAATGAAGTGGATATATAATGAATGAAGGAACAAGGCTCGAAAATCTTCTCCGATTGCGAGTCTGTAATTACAAGCTTGTATAAACGAACCAACAATAAGTTTGTAGTAACAGTTCCATAATTTCATTGTTACATAATACACAATGATTAATAATTAATCCATCTCTGGTATGCAGTTTTGTATTTTATGCTTCGTAGTTCAAAAGTATACATGCATGGATAATCAATATATTTTCCAGTAAAGTTTACAAATGATAATAAATAATCAATTAAATTCGAAATTAAGACCAAGACCTACATACCTAGGGAATGATGAGTAAACGATGGGACTTTGCCGAGTTCTATGAAAAATGTTGTCTAGTGCCAAGCTTCTTATATTGAATTTGTGAAAGCCCACCCGTAAGCATCTCCAAGGAGAGAGAAATTTTGATCAGTGGTGCGTTATTGGCTCTTTGTTGGATTGTTTGATGACCCCTTGCTGTGTATTTATATACGAGCATTACACAAAACAGCCCACTCAGTTATTTTTAAACTGAATATTGCTTATATATAAATCATTTATATTCGAAAGCTCGATTAAAAAAAATGTTTTGTTGAACAAATTCAAATCACACAAATATACTCGTTCTTCAAAGTGCGCTGTGAAACTGTTATACCTACATGCAAAATTGACCTACTAACTTATATTTTCTGAACCATTTAAACTATTTCATATATACACGTCTATACAGTTTAAAATACAGGGTACAGCTCGCGGGTATGTGTAGGAAATTATGAGTCATTTTCACTTAACATGCATTTTACATGGAAAATGACTAAGTATGTATTACAATGAACTGGAAACTGTAGTGCTTCCAATTTTTAGTCTGATTATGAACGTGATATCAGTGAATGAGGAACGTGCGATTTTACAAGATTTATCAAAAATGGCGAAATAAGCAAAGAGGTGCTGCACTGCAGAGAAGCATGCCTTTTACCTAACCAAATAATGACTGCTCCTTCACATAGATAACCACATTATTTCAAATATATCACATAATGAAATACCATATGAATGAAGAGTTGTAATACTTGTACGCAGGTCTAATACTTTTTACTGTTTTAGAATGTGTTTTGCAAGTTGTTTTCAAATTTGAACGCATACAATGTTGTTTTTTTTATTATTGAGATCAAAAGCACATTGATAGAGAAACATCCTTTATTATATGTTGTTCATGAAAGGAAACATTTGACGGGATGCAATCTTGTATTTGTATCAACCGGCTCAACCTGTAAAGAAAATAAGGTCCTTGAACTTCCTGTAAAGTGTTGTTCCCATGTCCCTCAGCTTTCCCAGAACTTTGATGCTCATAAGGAACATGATAGGAGATCGAAATTGTATAAAGGTATTATCCATGCACCTGCAGTTCGATCATTTTCCTTCTGTAAATTGAATAGAGAGCTGTAATTAAGTAGACCACCGATTTTGCCTTTTGCCATGGCTTTAAAGGGCGACTATTTCCTGTTTTCCTTTTTGTGTTAATTACATTCTCAGAAACGGTATACTACGTACTTCCATTGGCAGAGTTGCAATTTCTACGTTGTGCATACATTTTTAGCTTATGCACTTAGGAGCGTGAAAAAAATTATATACATTGTATGTACTGAAGTTGAGTTTTCAGTTTTATTTGTGAAAACCTGTATGGATATGAAATTGATCATCAAGTTTCCCAAGTAATCAAAATTGTTTCGAAATCCCGTTTCTTTCAATATCAGATGACAATGCATTTGAAAATGTTAATGATATACGAGCAAAACCACTGCTGTTGTCTCCTTCGTGAGCTTTTGTTTTGCCGTAATTGCCCTCGGCTGGTGGTCAACACACATAATTCATGCAAATTTTGCAATTAGCAATACGTGGGAAGAAGTCCTTACTGCTAGTACAACAACTGAAAATTGTATTTGCCGACTATGCGGAAGAGGTAAAAATTGCGAACATTTTTCAACTGTCATTTGTTTTGTCCAAAAGAAAACTTTTCGATTTACGTCTTTGTAGCGCGGTATACGTTGTGCATTTTTTCATGTAATGCTCACCAGTGTATCGTACATGCCGCTGTCAGAGAAAACTTGGGATTGACTAGAAAAAAAAAACTTAATAGCATAGAAAACCATTTACTACGTTGACCATAAAAGGAGAACGTGCGAATTCGTTGTCCAAAATTTTTGCTGTAAATAATAATATTCTTCATTAAAATGATGTTTTTATGTCTGATTATATACTTGAAATTAATGCCAATAGCTTCAATAATTCTGAACAAGATTTTCCTGCTTATTTAATGTTTTCCAAATACATACCCTACACTATCTTTTTTTATATAAAAATTCCGGCACATGTTCTTAAGACTGCACTTTAGCCCAGGAAATTTTAAACAAGCGAGGAAATGCTATGCAAACTTGTTTACCATTAAGTTTCATTGTGTGGGTGTATGTTTCACTAATTAACAACTGAATTTATTAACAGCAAAAGAACAAAATATTTTATGTTATGTCACATTGTTACTTTGTTGAATTATTGTTACACATGTTTGGGTTCCATGTTGTTTTTTTTTTATTTATTTATTGAGATGAATGAATTAATAGGGCAAAGTCCATTAAAAACATGATGCAATTAATTGTTACGAGATCAGTATGCTTTGTTTGCAAGTAGAAACAAATGTATGCTTATATTTTGTCGCTCATAACAATTGGAGGTTCACTGAAGGTTTAATGTATGGTAAGAAGCACAAATTTCAATGCAGACCACGTGTGAATGTTGGCACCTTCAGTTTGTATGTGTATGAGAAAACTAATGTACAGAAGTCGGCGGGTAAAGTTTGTAACATACTGACAGGGTTTTGTATATTAGAGTTGCGTCGTTTTGCGTCATATATAATAAGCACATTCAATAGCTAATAACTTTTTACTAACTTTCACAGATTTTGTGGATTAAAAAACATTGAACAATGACATACCGTTACACAGCCATTGCCTACTATACTCTATAACTTATATGTGAAAATTTCTAGCATTTCGGATGGTACGGGATTTCAGATAATATCAAAGCTCTATTTTAATTCGTATCACGTGTTCCAGTTCCTTCAGCCAGCAGAAAATGGGTACAATTTCAGTGTTTTCCATTGCAACCATCAGTTTTGCAACCTAACGACAAAATGGCGGTTGCATGAAAACAAAGAGCTAAGCATTGATATATGGCATTCATGCCCTTGGCCTTACGTATAGGCACGTATGGGCTACATATATGTGTATATGGATCATATGCATGGTCAGACTATGCCACGTGAGCGCTGCCATCTTGAAAATCCGCCATTACGATCGAACTCGTGTGCGTCGTTTGCTTAGCAGCTGCACGAGCAAAAGTTTTTTGCGGTGTTTTGTCGTCGTCCAAGTAGCCATCCGTTGGTAAAATTGTGAGTACATAAATACACGCACACAATAATCAAAATGCAGTAGGCTACAAGCAGTTCAATGGTAATGGCGAAAACGATGACAAAATTGCAGCGCCCTCTATCGCGAACTTTTTCGGTGGCATGGTCTATATATACCTGATGGTTTTAGAGCTTGACAAAAGTGCAATGTGTTCCATATAAAACAGCAGTGTTTGAAATACACCTTAGAAAACATTCATTTTGAGATACTGATGTGTACTATGTGCATAGGGCTATATTTGAGAAAATCTGAGGATTTGCTGTAGAAATAGAAACTGGATAAAGTTATTAAACTTTTATGAAAGGAACTCTTTCATACGTATTATATGTAGAAAAAGCACAAAACAGAATTTCGCAGACTATGACATCATGACTTTCATGAGACTGTCTGGTCCTGACAAATGTAATCACATTTTCAAAGGAATAAATTAATCACGAATGCAGTAAGAAAGACAATAACAACGGCCAGTACATTGATGGTGTTTTCAAAATGGCCGCGCTGTTCGCTATTTAAAAGTCCATTATAGTGTCCCACAAAACACGTGTGTCAAGTACAGTTCCAAGGTCAAGTTTTGTTAGCTACATGGCACCCTCTAGACCCACCACCCTTGGCTAAATTTCGCAAGTGTCATCGACAGCGATCGTATCAGGCTTGACGGTTGGAAATGCGAGGGAGGACGGGATGGTCAGAGGTGAGTGACTCATGCACTGACGTCCGGTTGGAGCTTGAAACTTGCAAGTCGATATATAGGACCACCCTTCGGCCATGTGAGCAGTAATAGCACTCTATTGTGAGATCGAGCCTCACTCCCATCACACTCCTTGGATACACCAAGAGGCAGCACCCATTTTAAAGTAGAGTCATAGTTTCATAATTTCACGCTCTATATTTCCCTTATTCGCTGGGCTGAGCTACTCGAGGCTGGATGTGTACACTTCCTTTTCCTTGCTTCAACTACAGAAGAACCGGATCTTGTCGGATACTTTTTGAAATTGCAAGATGGGTGCCTTCGTTGAAATGTTGAAGCGCCCAAACTTCGTCTTTGTTTTCGTTTTAATGGCATTCGTCAAAGTTGTTTGCACCTACAACTTGGATACTGAATTCCCAGTTCGATTTGATGGACCTAAAAACAGTTATTTTGGGTACACAGTTGCTCTACTTCGAAATAGCTACGCCAACCTGTGAGTACAAAAAGTATAATACATTTCCTTTTCCATATCCACCGGATGTAAAAGTTCCAAATTTGTGGAATTGTTCTCTGTTCTGTTTATATATAAGTTTTGTAGCTATAGATATGTTATATAGTTCTCATTACAAACTAAGTTAGCAAATGAGGAACTTATTATCAAGAGTGGCACATGTTAAATGGTCAGAATATTTCAAATTGAGTTTTAGGCACAAGTGTTCTAATTAAGTGTAATTACTTGTCAGTGCATGTCTACTTGGTGTCACTGGGATCGACCAGTGACTCACCAAACTCTCCAAGATTTTCATACATATTTGTTCTTTACATTTTGAGGTGACAAAGGAGCACTTGTCATATGTAAATCTTGTAATGAGATCACAATTTCCTTCAAAATTTCCTTGTCCAATTTTCCTGTGAGCAATGCAAGGAAATTGTTATTTACACATTTTTTGTATTTTGTTTATTGCCTAGCAAAACATCGTAAAATATACTTAGCGATAAATATCATCCTCGATAATTATTTTGTAACAATATAAACGTCTACAAAAATTATAGAAGGAATTTAAATATTGATATTACGAATATTTCACAATTTTGGCGCTAGCTTTGAAGGAAAGAAAACTTCTCTTGCATACAAGCAATATTGATCGTTCTAACATGACCGGTTTTTAATGCTCATGTTCGTTTATACACTACTCTACTTGACAAGAAACAAGAAATTTGGAAAATTAAGTGTAGATTTTTATAATTCATTGCTGTCCTTTTTAGATCAAAACATGAGTAGGTTGAACCTTGAGTAGGTTGTATGCATGGTTAGGTGTGACTCATTACAGCGCCCCATTACCTATTGATGACGTACATAACGCACAACAGTGAATCACATCAAACAAAACTCCCCAAGGTGATATACAGCAAGTCATCAGTGAGTTGTTGGGCTTGCAGGAATGTGGACAAACCAGTTTATGACGACATACCGAACGAGCAGCGAGGTTGAAGTTTCTTGCTGAAGGTTCAAAAGAAAATGATAAACCGCGTGTATTTGCAGTAAAAAGTCATAAAAAGCTGCCCCAATTAAAGAAAATGTCGTTTTTTAAGCAACAATTAGAAACCGCATGTCTACAACTATGATTTTGCGGGATCCATTAACAACGGAAATTCTTTACTTCTAAAATTTACTACTAATTACAGTCCATAAAACATGTGCTGTACGACTGAAATTACACAATGCCCGCAGACAAGTTTTGAAACTTGTAATTTAGGTAAAATGGGTGTGTTGAATCGTTCACATGACCCACTTAATATTGAATTTCAAAAGTAATCATGTATCATTCCTTTAATTCAATTGGAAGTTCTACAGTGGAGGTAGTTATTATATCTGGCCTGTAGTAAAATTATTGAAAATTAACCTATTTAATTAGGGAAAAAATTGAAACAATGGGTTAAATTTGGCCATTTCTTATTGTGCAGTTTTCACACGAGTGTTGATAAAAAGTGATCTACAAGTCAAAATATATAAAAGTAGCATGTATGTACCATTGAAACAGCTGGTCTAAACTAATGAAAAAAAATGAGCATATGACGCTCACAAACTTGTTAAACAAAAAAACATTTATTTGTCTGCTGCAACTGCGGACTCAATCAGGTGGGAGGAAAGCGCATTAGGAATGACGTCACAGAACAGTTTCGTTAGGTTTCACATCCATCTGTCACAATAGTAATAGTATGGCAAATTAAAGTGTATATGCCTATGGACTATGTATGCATTTGCTGCGTCACTCGCTGCATTCAATATCTTCAACTAAAATCATGATTGTAAAAATAAGATCATTATATAATCTGACTAACTTTCACTGAACATATAAAAATATTGCTTCTCTGATATATACAGTTGTTTATGTATTAATCAATCCTCTGTTTGGTCATGTGGCTTGGTGAGAAGCCAAAAAATAATTGAATCATGAATGCAGCCACTGCATGATTTGCGATTTCACCAATTAGAACAATTGAATTTGCAACGTTGCAGTCAATGAATGTTCTTGACAAAAAAAAGACGATCACAAAATGTAATCCAATGAGTAAAATATTGCATTAACTTTGAAAAGGATGGTGGCAGTAGGGCAAATGATGGAGACCTGCGACGTTATGTTATACTGACAAATTGTAAATGGTATAGGGCTACCTTTTGTTTTGTCATGCTGCGTACTACCATCAAGAGTGTACCATTAACAAAAGTTATAAACAGGGTTCGAACAGATCGTTACAAGTCCTAATTACAGTTCTTGCTATCTGACGTCTCAATGCTAAAGCCTCAAATAGTACTTGCAATCGTTATAATGGCATATAGTGTCGTACTGCATTTACCGATTTATTCAAGAAAACTCCTTTTCGGCTGGAAATGTACTTAATTAGTTGTCAAAATCCGGTTTATATGTATAGAGCTGCCATTTTGAAGTATACAATGAGATTGATAGGATTTTTGAACGTTTAGAGTTATCGTGGGAGCTCCGAAGGCTAATGTCACAAAGAATCCTGTTATTCCTGAACCAGGAGCTGTATTTCAATGCAATACGACTAGCACAGTATGCTCCATTGTGCCTCTTGATCCTGATGAAGATGGTAAACTTCTATTTCCTGCTTTTCGTATTCAAGTCACCACATATGTACTAGTTGTACTAGTTTCAGCATTGTAATAAACAAATGTTTATATTTCATTCAGAAAATGAACGATTTACGACTGGCGACGAAGGTTACGTAGAAAATAAGGAGAATGCTTGGTTGGGTGTTAGTCTGGACACATCTTCAGAAGATGGGGGGAAATTGCTGGTAAGTCTTTGCTGTAGTGTTTTGCCGTGTAGCATGCTTACAAACCAGAGTTTGAAATGAAAGTTAAATCATGTGGCGTTAGTTACTATATAAAGTGTTATACAAACAGCATTTATAATTTGGGTGGCCTACTGCTGAACACTGTCCAACTTGTAGCACATATATACTTTATGTATGTGCAACATAGGGTATCTAAATTTTTGACATAAAGTGAACTCCATATAGCTTATGAGAACATGTAATGCGCTGTAGCAATTGGCATGCATCGAATAATAATAACCATAATGCGTTGAAATTGTGATTTTCTGCTTTAAAAATTGTCAGAGGAATATACTCTTCACACACTTCACATTAGGACTTGCTTCAAACTATTGTTTAGCGAGTCAGTGACGTACTCAAATTGACGTAGTAGCTTATTCAAATGACGTATAGTATGTAGGTACGAATTTTGCATTTTTTTTGTTTTTCACAATAATACATTTATACTGAAATCATCATTATAATACAATGCTGAGCGAAGGGTATATTGCGTATAAAAGTTAATGTGAATAAATTGAGATTGCTTGGTTGCGAAATCCATACCATATAGCAAGAAAATGTGAAAGTCGGAACTCCGTCAGTCGGAAATTAAAAAGAAATTCTTGCAATGGAGCCATTGTACTCTATACATGTATAGTATGTATATCCATATAAGGTGGAACCTGCAAGATGCGGACGGAAAGCGGATTTCCTTACATTTTCTACATAAATTACAACTACCTACATATGACAGGCGGAAAGAACATTACGCAATAAAATTACTTTTCAAGTTGACTGCTATATAGAGAAGAAATCGAGCCTTTTCTATACCCACATTTTATTAACTTGCATATATACCTACGTATCTAGGCGAAAAATAAGTCAGCATAAAAAACGATGCCTTAATTGCTATTCCGGCTCTGACAGGTTTCATTGTATAGTAGTACAAACGGTATAAGCCACATTCTTTAGTGTGAAGAAAATGCAGGTATAAAATTTGCAGTGCAATTTATTACAGGTGTGTTAACTTTTAATGTTCATGCCGTGGTTCATTGTGACAACATAACACAATATTGTCATTAATTCCATAGGCATGTTCTCATCTCTGGAAAAACCAATTCTATATCAATCAATATCTGGCTAATGGTATGTGCTATGTAATTAACGGCGACTTGGATCCGCTTACCAGCAAAAAATATGGACCTCTGATAGATGGAAGTATGTAAATTTGTACACGTTTTGTAAGAATATGGAGATATACAGTAGACTTCACGTAGTGGTGTTGGATATTTTCAGAAAAACAAGTACAAAAACGTGGTGGCGACTATTTCTATTATGCTGGTCAAGCTGGAACATCCGCACAATTTATCAAGGTCAGTTACTGACGCAATTAAAAATCGATGGGATCAACAGTAGATAATTATATTGTTAAAATTGTTATCAGGGAGCAAAGAGTATGATTCTTGGAGCACCTGGAATACACGAGTGGAAAGGTATGCAGCTATAATAGGATTGTGCACTAACAGAAAGTGTAGTTTTTGTCTATTGTGTAGTATAAATACTTTAATAAAATTTAACTTTTAGGGTCGTTTGCACTATATTCTGATGGGATAGGTGGAGGAATCACCAAAAGGAGTTTAATGTCCAAATATGGCATTTTGAAAGTGCCTGATCCTCTGTCATCTATCGATTTCGGCTCCTATTTTGGTAAATATTAATTTAAAGTGTAATGGAAGTAGTACTATTCTGACAAATTGGAAAAGAGTTTGACAAATTTTCTTGCTCATTACTTATTAAGTTTTACGTTACAGGGTATGCAGTAACTTCGGGTTCATTTGTAAAAGATAAAACTTATTACGTTATTGGAGCTCCTCGTGAAAGCTACATTGGAAAAGTAATTACTCTTGTTACTGCTAAATTGTTGTCAACTGAAGTACTTCTAATGTAAATTTTCCTAAATTTATAGGTTTTTATTGTTGATGTAACTGATGATGGAAAGACAGACGAAAAAGTTCAGAAGGAGGGTCAGATGGTAAAAAAACATAATTAAAACTTTGATCTCCTCAAGAACACGGAGTACACCCTATACCAATATAAATATTTGCTATTAGATGGGCGAATACTTTGGTGCAGCTGTGTGCGCTGTTGATCTGAACAATGATGGCCTTGATGATCTGTTAGTTGGTGCACCGTTTTACTCCAAATCCTCAACAAATAATGAAGGAGATGAGGGAGCTGTTTATGTGTACATCAATGAGGACCTGGTTTGTAAAGGCAACTTCTGCAAAAGAGAAACTGGACTAATAATTAAAAATAATATAATTTTCCACAGACCCGACTTGTTCGCAGTGACTTGATATTAGGTTCGCAAGTACCTGGTGCTAGGTTCGGAAGCACCATTTCAGCTATTGGGGATATAAACATGGATGGTTTTCAAGGTATGTAATCAACATCAATCTATTCATTAAACTGTTGCATGTCTAATTGTTTTTTGTTTTAGATGTTGCCATAGGTGCCCCTTATGAGAACAATGTTGGAGCAGTTTATATCTACCTAGGCAGTAAAGCTGGTTTGATGGTACCGCATGTTCAGGTAGGGAACCTGTGCTTTTTCGGATAACTTCAGAGGTGAATACATTTTTGTCCTTGTGTAGAGGATCCCTGCATCGGTGGCACATTCAAATGCAAGAGGATTTGGAATTTCTATTTCTCGGGGGCTTGACGTTGATGGAAATTTTTATCCAGGTTTGCTATTTTTTTCTTTAACTCAGCCTGTGACTTACAATCAGAATTTACTCTTATATTAGTAGTTTACTAAAATTAAATTTATATTTTGTATTTAGATGTTGCAGTAGGTGCTTATGATTCAGACCAAGCGTTTCTGTTCAGGTGGGCTTAAAAAATTGTTACATGTGACAACATCCTTTAGTATACGTTCCTTGATGTGACAATAAGTTATAATTTTAAATTAGGACAAGACCTTTAATATACATAGAGGGGAAAATAAACTTGGCAAAAGGAAACATTGATATGGATTCTAAAGCGTGTACCTTTCAAGGCTCTCCAGTTACATGCTTCACTGCTAAAATTTGTATTACGTATTATGGGAAATACGTTCAGTCCAGTATAGGTAATGTGTTAATTTGCATGTATTCTTTATTAATCCTTGGCTTGTTTTATGCAATGAATGTTCAAAATCCCACAGATGTGAGCACACAATTAGAGGCTGACATTTTGAAAGGCAACAACACGAAATCGACAAGAGTTATGATAATGAAAGATGGCTCGTATCATGCGAATGTTGTCACGGTCATGCAAGTTATGAAGGATATTGAGAGTTGTAGCTCGTATGACATCCATGTGCCAGTAAGTATTATCAAAATTTGTGCTTACCCATGCAGTGTACTATATCAGAATTATGAAGGCTACATTATTAAATTTGATTTCAGATTCCTCCAAAAGATTACTTGACCCCTGTTACGCTAAGATTGAAGTATTCAATGGTGACCTCAAAGAAAATTAATGAATTCTGTAAATCATGTCCTGTTGAGCGCCGGAAGTCTGAATCCGAAGTTGCTCAAGTATGGCAAAAGTTTAGATTAGGAATCTAATAATTAGTATTCCTCACAAATTTAAGAGATGTGATCTAATATTACAGATACGATTCAAGAAGGATTGTGGTGGTGATGATACATGTGATGCGGATTTGCAACTAAAGGCATGGCTAGATGGTTTTAAGTATGTCATACAAATTTGGCAGTATCCAACATTTTACTGGCAATGAACATATGTTTAACAAAAATAATTTTGAACCTGTAGTGAAGGTTCCCTTATGACAATTGGAGCTTCTAAAGAAGTTGTCCTCCAAGCTCGGGTATTAAACGTGGGAGAACCTGCATTCATGACGAGACTTTTTGTTGAATTACCTGAATGGATGCAAATAAATCAAAAACCAGCAACATGTGATAATTATGGACAAGAAAAGAACACTTACATTTGCTATGTAGCAAATCCGCTTGCAACGAATAAAAGTGTAAGTAATGCCCTCTGAAAGGTTCACATTCTTAATTGGTGATGACCATGCCAATTTTGTCATTTTAGGAAGATGTTCAACTACACTTGAATGTGGAGAACATTCCAATAATGGAAAAAGTGTTGTCAGTAAATGTTTCTACAATGACGGATAGTAACGAAAAAAAGAACAAACTTTTTGACAATGAAGTGCGCATAGAAGTTCCATTGTTGTATGTTGCGGACATGTCTATTCGAGGGTAATTTGAAATGTTGGTATAATATGAAGCTATGCAGCATTTACACTTGTGCATTACTCTTTTTGTCATTGACAGAATTTTGCAGAGTGAGCAAATATTGTATGATTTGGATGAAAAAGGAAAAGTTAAGGAAGACAGCAAAGTTTTGTTTGCTCACACTTATGAGGTACGAGATGCAAATTGCATAAGAATTAATTGCAAAAAACTTATTGCCATGTCCTTTATTTCAGCTATCCAATATTCAACCCAGTCCAGTAAAACTAGTATCTGTACATCTAAAGATTCCAACACTTACACGTGAAGATGCACTGGCTACTTTAATGACGATACATTCAATAGATGTATGGTTTAATCTTAAACTTAGTGATGCATTGAAGCTATTGCATGGTATATCAAATTGAATATTTGTGCACAGAGACATACTGGAAAGTCATTTGCTACATTTGGTGCTTGTGATCAAGAAGTATTGGTGTCACCTTTGATGGGCGATACTGCTTTTTCCCAAGAAAATTTTACATTCAATAACTTCATGGAATTTCCTAAGGATAATTTGCTTCGTAGACGAAGAAATATAGAGGCATTGGACTTGGTCAACGATTCTAGCTCTGAAAATTCTACTATGGAATCAAATGATAAGCCTGCAGTCAATGATTATTATATTATTGTAAGTTGTAACTCTCAAACTGTATATTATTGTAAGTGTGTGGTTTGTTTCTAACTTGGAATATTGCGAATTTTAGAATTGCACAACGGCCATGTGTGAAACTGTGGTTTGCTCAGTTGGACCTTTCACCAATTCTTTTTCCGCTTCTTTAACGGTAACAATGGAAATCAGCCCACACATTATAAAGAAGTACATGGTGAGTTAAATATACGCATATGTACTTAGAAAAGTATCATTCATGCCTAAATAAATAAATTGAATCTTGTAGGGAAAGAAAGACACAGCTGCAATTTCAACAATTGCAAGTGTTTTCATTGAATATCCGAAAATCGACTCCAATCTGAACAACAATGAGGCAACAGTAAGTTGTAAACTTTAGAGCAGTCCTATTATGAAAGCTTCAGAGCATAATATTTTTCTTTAGCATAATTTTCAACATTTAAAATTATGGTTTCCATATTTTTAGTTGACATCCTTTTTAATGCCAAGGGGTCCATCCCGGGGTGAACTTCCATCTTGGGTTATTCCCGTTAGTGTTGTTGCAGGCCTTTTATTGCTAATTATCATCATTGTAACACTTGTAAAGGTATGAATCTAGCATAAACGCATATATACACATTTTGAAAAATAACATCGAAACATCTTTTCAGACTGGTTTCTTCAGACGAAAGCAAAAAGAAGAAATGGAAAAAGAAAAGATGCTTCATCATGGTGAAGTTTCATCTACGGATCCATTAGTGGGTGCTGATGGAGAGTAATTCATATTGCATGTACTAACTTAAATGTAGTATGTGCAACTAGAGATCAAGAACTAGTCAGCGAGATCTCTTGTGGACATGGGGGGCCAATCTACCAGATGACACCAAATACGCAGTTCCGTATATCTGTAAAACCCATCAGGGGTTTCATGAGATTTTTATTGTAAAGTTATTTATTGCAAAAGTTAATTCGCAATCGTATTCACTTGATAAACTGTCTATGACAAGTTGCTCAATCTTAACTGATTACTATCATGTCAATTTCTCAATTTTTATATTAAACGATTTAAAAAAAATTTCGGTTCCTTCATTTTTAACACTTGAGTGATTTTGTAACGGTGCTCCTACCGTTCTGGTGTATTTCTACTTGTTCGTCCTTTAAAGGACGAACAAGTAGCAATTGCTGTGTAAATAGCTGTAAACATGGCACTGCTCACTCTCCACATCTCAACACTTGATACCGCTTGCCAAGACAACCCTGTTGGGACCTTGCTCTCGTTGGTCCCAACACTGGCCACTCACCACTTGAAGTGTGGCGGCCACCCACACTTGAAGAACGTGGGTGCAGGGGTGGGCGTGGGAGTAGTAACGGTTTTGGGCCGTTACACATGGACTGTTGGAGATCTCGCTCGAGCGGATTTAATTGGTCAAGTTCTCATTTAGTCCCATCAAGGAGTTTTATTTTATGTAGAAGGAAGGAACTCCTTTCACATGATATAACTTGCACCATCAGGGCTCGATCTCCTATATTTATATTACTGATATTATGTTATAAATTTTAATTCCACAAGTTCATTAATTTTGCATTATAATTGAATTGCCATATCTGGAAGTAAGAATACGTATTCCGATCGGAATGCTAAATATGGACATATTTTATTATCGTTGCTTGCACATGGATCACCCCTTGAGAATATTAGCATTTCATGATTAAAAATAGATGAAAAAATTAGATCATGACCACTCCTCACCCGCTGCTTCAATTAATATGATATTTTCCATGGTTTTAGAAGAGATCTCAGGCTACAAAATGGTATTCAGATAATTAATTATATCATAGCCTATCACACTAAAGTTTTGCACTGAATATGCTCAAGCGTCTTGCCCAAATAATTGTTGTAGTATAGTTTCCCAACTAGCGATATTCCCTTAAAAGTGCGTCTTCCCTGCAATGCAGCTATGCAGTTGTGATTTCATTTGACATTTTACACTTTCGTTAGGAGGTACAAGACAACTATTTTAAAATAGTCTAATAAGAAAATGTGCAGGATACACTGGATACAATTCTTCAACTCCCAAAATGGTCTTATTCTGGCAACGCATGAACGTTTTCAGCATCAGTGACTGATTACTTGTATTATTATCATTATTTCTGGGAATTATAAATGTAGGAGTTCAAGTTAATATTTTTCACATTAAATTCATCATAGTTTGAATGTGAACTTCCTTTTCCTCGCAATAAGAACAGGATATTATAGGTTGCTGCTTTGCCAACATTTAATATTGTTGTCTGCATTGCAAGCATGGAACATTATACTACAACAGTGTTATACTTTTTGGCTTTTGCCACGAGAGTCTCAACATTCAACTTGGATATTAATTTCCCAGTTGTGTTCGCTGGGGTTAAAAACAGCTATTTTGGATATTCAGTTGCGATACTTCCGAATAGCTTCCTCAACCAGTGAGTACATTAAACAAATTTATTTACGTTGTGTACAATAACCAATCGGAAGTAGAATACCGATTATCGATAATGAAATATGAAACAGCAGTTTTATCAAATGCTATCCCTATTAAGAAATTAAGGTAGTGGCCCACAACACACATTGCTGTGTGTTTTGGTATAATAACTGCCCACTAAGACCATAATGAATATCATAGTGGATTTAGTGGGTTTTTCTAATAGGGATGGTGCATCCTAAATATGCTTCACGCCATTTATTATTGGTCATTTTATTTGTAAATGACATAAGTATGTTCCAAACATTATTATGCATATCACAATTGTGATATGTGTGCTTGTCAGATAGATTTTTACAAATAGATTTTGTCTTGAGCTGCTGCAAGTGAGTTTGTTAATTGAAACAATGAATGTTAAGAGTGTTTGTATGTATTTTTAACACGGTTTAATTATATTTATATTTTTCTTATATGCAATTTATTTAAAACCGCTCCAGAGTAATTGTTGGAGCTCCGAAGGCGAATGTCACAGAAAATCCAAACTTTTCTGAACCTGGAGCTATTTATGGATGTAACACAGCAAGCTGGAAATGCTCCAAAGTGGCTTTTGATAGTAATGTCTAAATTGTATTATTTGCAATCAAGGCAAATAGTGAGCTTTTAAATCAAATCTTGCACGTCATTTAGTAAATGAGGATCAACGATACCTTGATAAAAATTGCCAGTACCGAGATTACAAGCAAGACAAGAAAGGAGCTTGGATGGGAGTTAGTTTGGATACTTCGGAAGACGGAGGAAGTATACTAGTAAGTTGTGGATACGTGAGTTTGCAATTGTTGTTTGAAGTATTCATACATATTTTGAGACTGAAAACAATTTCGAGGATAAGATTCTGGCATTTCTGGAACATAATATGCAAAGTGGAACTCAGATTTCGATTTTTTATTATTACTAGATGCATGATATTTGCCCATCATCTGCCAATAATTATTGTTTCACAGGCATGTTCTCATCTTTGGGCTAATTGGTTACGTGACGACAACAAAGTCGATCATCGTCTAACAAATGGCATGTGTTATGTCATCAACGGCAACTTGGATCCAGTTAACAGCACAAAGTATTTACCACTGATAGATCGTGGTGTGTATTTTTAATGAATTAATGAGACAGATTGTAAAAGCAACCTATTTTAATTAGATTAACCACTTGGTTTAACAAAACATTTCGCACTACCATTGCATTTTTAGGAGCAAAACATCCTAATTAATTGCTTGGGCACTAATCTGTATTTATAAGGAAATGCCATTATAAGAGGAGCTACCAAAGTATTATTTGTGGGTCAATGCCCACAACAACTGGACTGGATTCTTTGTCCAGTCTCTGCGACTTTTATTACCAACTCAGTGTATTTAGTGCTCCTTCTAGCCGCCAATATAATGGATAATATATGTGCAGCACTGGTATTTTTACAGATCTACAAGTAAATGAACAACGCGACTATTACTATTCTTTTGGCCAAGCTGGAACATCTGCTCAGTTTATCAAAGTCAGTTAATTAATTAGCCAAAGATCAGTTTAATCTGCGTCCTAATTGAATATTAAACCTGTTTTAGGGTGCGAAGGGCATAATACTTGGCGCTCCAGGAATACAGGAATGGAAAGGTTCTTTTATTTTTATTACATTATTTATTGAAAGATTTTGGTATAAGAAAAAGTCAGTAACTAATTTACAAGTTAAAAATGACATTGTGCTTTTAACAATTAAACGATGGAAATAGAAATCATTATTCTTTGTTATAACACGACCCGATCCTTTGAAATAAGATTTTGCGATAATAGGCTATATAAAGATTGCAAAATTTATGTTTTAGGGTCTATTGCACTATATTTGCGGGATAATCACGAAGAAATCGCCAGGAAGTGGAAAACTGAGCGGTGCAACAGCAATTTTAAAGTTCCTAAACCCTTATCATCTGTGCATTATGACTCTTATTTTGGTAAATGTTAAAAAACAGGAGTTCTTCTGATATACTTTTTAGTTAGAAAATACGGTGTTGCAATACTTATTGTAATATAATGCAGGATATGCAGTAACTTCAGGTGTCATCCTGAAAAACCAAACTTATTACATCATCGGGGCTCCTCGTGATAGCTTTGTAGGAAAAGTAAATGCTTAATCGTAGAATTTGAGTCATCAGTGTCTGGTTATTGAATATGTACATCTAATTTGAATTCTCAAATTTAAAAGGTATATATCGTTGATATGAGCGCTGATGGGACAATAGTCGAAAAAGTTCATAAAGAGGGCCATACGGTACAAGCTCTGAATGCTCATTAAAACAATTTTAATAATACAGAATAAATTAAATTGCTCATTTGTGAAAATAGATCGGCGAATACTTTGGTGCAGCTGTGTGCGCAGTCGATGTGAATGGTGATGGTCTTGATGATTTGATGGTCGGTGCGCCATTTTACTCTAAATCATCATCAGAAAAGGAAGGAGATGAGGGAGCTGTTTACATGTACATCAATGAAGGCCATGTGAGTATAAACATTTTCTGAAAGCAAATTATTCGGAATTGCTGACATTTATTAATGTATACCACAGACCAGACTTGTTCACTATGGCCTGACAATGGGGTCCCAAGTTCCTGGTGCTAGGTTTGGAAGTGCAATTTCTGCAATTGGAGACCTGAATTTGGATGGCTATCAAGGTAGATTTCATATTCAATCAGAAAATGGATTAAAATAGCACACATGCTGAAATCAAGCTGAAATTATGATCTTGGTTCAGATATTGGTATAGGTGCACCATATGAAAACGATGTTGGTGCAGTTTATATCTACTTTGGAAGCAAAACTGGGTTAGTGGTACAGCATGTTCAGGTAACACATTTATGCAGGCAGATATGTATGTGTTAAAGTCCATTATCTTAGTGTTACCGGTATTTAATCGTAGAGGATCTCTGCCTCAATGGCACATCCCAGTGCTAAAGGATTTGGATGCTCAATTTCTCGAGGATATGACGTAGATGACAATTTTTATCCAGGTTAACACCTAAAAGAAAACATTTTCTTTTATATGGAGAAATTTTTGAAATTACACAAAAATGGTTTTAGATGTGGCGATTGGTGCATATGATTCTGACCATGCGTTTCTATTCAGGTGAAATGTTGCATTTGATCGTTTGAATTAATTGATCTATGTCTTGCATATGGATAACTTGCTAAATATATTATTGGGGTAAAACAGGACAAGGCCTTTGCTAAGCCTTGAGGGGAAGATCATTTTGGATAAAGGAAGCATTGATATGGAGTCAAATAAAACCTGTACATTTCAAGGCTCGAAAGTTACATGTTTCAAAGCTGAAGTTTGTATTTTGTATCATGGGAAATACGTTCCATCAAACATAGGCAAGTATTAATTTTCCAAAATCATTATTATTATGTACTTTGCTTATTTAATTGTTTAATGTACTAATTGTTTGATAATAATTGTACAGATGTGAGCACGCATTTGGAAGTTGATGTTTATAAAGGCAATGATACAAAATCTACAAGAGCGGTGATTATGAAAAATGAATCGTATCATGCGCAGGTGACCACAGTTTTGCATGTTGCAAAGGCTGAAGAGCAGTGCATTTCATACGATGTTCATGTCCCTGTAAGTAATGCCATACATACACTATTGTTTTAAGAAATATTCCAAAATCACATTTTGTAGCATTCTCACCTATGATATTGTAGATGAGAGTATGGTCCATGTATATTTTAAGGTGGAACTGCTTCATGGTATACTTTTTAACTGTATGAATATGCTTCATACATCACCAACTGTGCAACTCTCAGCAGAATAATGTTTTATGCAATCTAACATTTAATTTTAGATTCCTCCAAATGATTATCTGACACCGGTTACTCTCAAATTGACGTATTTCATGATGTCCTCTAACAAAGTGAAAGAGTTTTGCAAATCGTGCCCTGTTGAACAGTGGAAATCTAGCTTTGAAATTGCTCAAGTATGGCAATATTTCATATAGTGCGATAAAATATTCATGAATAATGACTGAAATAATTGGCAGATACCATTCAAGAAAAATTGTGGCCACGATGAAAATTGTGATGCTGATTTGCAGCTGAAGGCATGGCTAGAGGGCTATAAGTGTGTAAAGGGTTTAGTACATAGTGCAATATGGTATGTCAGCCACTTTATTAAATCATATTTCAGTGAAAGTTCTCATTTGATAATCGGAGCAACCAAAGAAATAATCCTCCAAGCTCGGGTATCAAACTTGGGTGAACCTGCATTCATGACTAGGCTTTTTGTGAGATTGCCTGAATGGATGCAAGTCAATAGGAAGCCAGCAGCATGCGACAATTATGGTTCAGAGAAGAACAATTATATTTGTCAAGTGGCTAATCCGCTAGCAGGAAATAGAAGTGTAAATGATCAATTTTTGAATAGAGTAATAATATTGGACAGAAAAATCACAAGTCTTGAGTTGGTGCAATAAAATTCTTATTGTAGGAATCCATCCAGTTGAACTTAAATTTGGAAACAATCCCAATAACAGAAAAAGTGTTGTCTGTGAATGTTTCTGTAAACACAGACAGCAATGAAAACAATGAAACCCTGGAAGATAATGAAGTGTATATAGAAGTGCCTTTGTTTTATGTTGCTGATATGTCAATCAAAGGGTAATTTGAAATGTTCACATTACGAACGTTTGTGGTAGTACTTATACTTTATATAATGTGTAATCTTAAAATTTGGCAGCATCTTAAGGAGTGAACAAATATTGTATGACTTGGATGAAAAGGGAAAGGTCATAGAAGGTAGAAAACTAAAGTTTTCTCATACTTATGAGGTAGGTAAAGCAAATTAGGCATTTACTTTCGCAAAATTGTGCATATATAATAGTATATTAATTATTTCAGCTATCCAATATTCAACCAAGTCCTGTGAAACTAATATCCGTTCACGTAACAATTCCAACACATTCACGAGATGATCCATCGAATACTTTAATGACAATATATTCTATAGATGTACGATATAGTATTAATTGTATAGGTATGTTCTTGTATTGAAACCATGAACTAATTTAAATACGTTTGCAGACGTATAGTAGACAATCTTTGGTTACATTTGGTGCTTGCGATCAAGAAGTTTTGGTAGCACCGGTGCTGACTTCTGCTTTAAATCCCCATGAGGCAGTAACTATAGTTAGTTTCAGCATCACTATTCTGAAACTGTAAATTAATACATGTACAGTCACTAATCATTTAAAAAATCATTTAAGAATTGCTCAACAGCCATATGTGAAACTGTAGTTTGCACAGTTGGACCATTCATCAATTCTGTTCCCGCCTCTCTTACAGTCACATTAGAAATTGATCCTCACAATATAATAAGATATATGGTAAGAAAGCATGGGCATACCTACAAATGGGGAATTCTTATAATATGAAATTGACTAATATACTGTATATGCAATTTGATAAACTTGTAGGGAAAGAAAGACACAGCTGCAATTACAACATTTGCTCAAGTTTATATTAAGGATCCAAATATAGATTTAAACATGTACAATAAAGCACTTGACAACGCAACAGTAAGTGAAAAGAGAACTTTGTATAGCATTTCTAGAATCTGTTTTTGATTCAATAACTTTACTGAAAAATAGTTGTTGTTTTTCATTGTTTTAGTTGACATCTTTTCTTATGCCAAGGGGGACAGTAAAGGGTGCACTACCATCTTGGGTTATTCCTGTTAGTGTTGCTACTGGACTTCTATTATTAGTAATCATCATTAGAACACTTGTGAAGGTAACTTCGACTGTAAATATGTATTCTTATTTTAAAAAATTAAATCCCCTAATCATATTTCAGGTTGGCTTCTTCAAACGAAAACAGAGAGACATGGTACGAAAAAAGATGCTTCATAAAGGTCAACTTTTATCTACCGATTCATTAACAGATTCTGAAGAAGATTAAATCATGATGTAAAGAAGTTGCTGGTATCTTTAAACCAGTCAAAGGAATTCCACTTCGCATCAAACATCAGTAATATCTTATAGTGTGCTTAGCTAAGCATTGATTGTGGAGTTATATTTATTGCAATACTGAATATGCTGTGATCATAATTTTAGAAACTGGCACAGGTTATTCATTTTCACATCATTGCGTGGATGGGAGAGCATCGCACTTTTGTTGTTGAGCAGTTAATTCAAAATGGCGGTTCGCCAATAACTATGCATGTGCCTTTCGCATCCGCTTCTGGTCCTGTTGCAGTCCTTGGTCGGCAGTAAATCTGCTTTTTAATGCAGTACTTGTTTGTCTGACGTTTTGACACACAATTTTAAATGGTTTGTTTTAGCTAGTCATGGGGTACCGGCAATCGATTGTGAAGCAGATGTTAAAAGCACAACTGCTCATAAACAGAAATTCGATGCTCTCCCGTCCAAGCCATGATGTGAACTGAAAACGGCTCTCTAACGGCACAATTTCCCCACTACTGTACCCCCACCCTACCCCTAGCTACATACTTCCCAAATCGGGGAGGTCTTTCTGCCGCACACTTGTACTTTACTGTACTTACCTGTTTAAAAGGACCACTGGTGGGACCAGGGAAAAGTGGTCCCTTAATGCAGGCACTATATGAAAAATAAAACCAATAATTTTACAGAACAGTCTTACATGTTTTTTTTATTATTATAGTTGTATTAAAATACACGTGAACAATCTTTTTAGTTGATGACTGTGAGGTATGTCTGTGATTAGAAGTGAGGTGATACCTATGCCAAATTTCCCTACAATTTACAAACCTTCGAAATTAATTTGGTCTGACTTTCGAAGTGCATGTACCATATTTGTAAGTTTTTCAGCAATTTTTATCACAAAAATCACGGTCTTTGTTCGCGTTTGGCAGGTGGCCCATGTTAAATCCTATGGATCGAGCTCCACGGACTGTATATGTGTAACACATTTTTATGGCCGCACCAGTAATTCGGAGCTCCCTACGGCCCTGGCAATACTCCCACGTTTTCGCGATCGATACAAACAAAGATAGATAGTTGAAAAGCAAACGAGCATCCGAGCATACAGCATTTGTATTTGATTTTCCCGCCGTGTATTATGTTCGAACTCCGCTCTTCCACTAGGTGAAGCGCCATATCTGTGCAACACGTTTCGCATAGTACGCTGATCAGCTGATGATGGCAGCTAGTCCAAGATGGCAGCTCCCATCATTGCTCCCATTCTCCGATTATCGGATGAAATGCTTGTCCATATATTTAATTTCGTGCCATTTATTGATCGTAGGAGTTTAAGGGATGTTTGTGAACGGTTCCGTATCATCATTGAAGACAAGACATTTCATAGGTGTGTGAATGACACATTCGCTGGGAGCTGCATATATTTTACATGTAAATGTATGTTTTTTGCAGATACGTGGATCTTAGTTATTGTTACAGAAATTCATTGTCTTCCTTGAAGTATTTTCTAACAAGTGCATCGTACAAAAACGTTCAAGTGCTGAACATCAATGGTTGTTACTGGATCCCAAGAGCGGATTTGTTGACGATAGGAAAGTTGGTCAAACTGAAAGAACTTCATATGTTGCACTGTAAAGTTTCATTGAAGCTGCTCCTATCAATAACAAAATCAATGTCATTGGTCGGTCTTTCTTGGACTTGGGTGAAAGAGGAGATACGAGGTGTTGATGAATATATGGAAAGTGCACTAAGAAACAGTTTTGGACAGTTGGAAGAATTGATAATTCATCGGAAAATGTTCAATCGTTTTGGAGGTTCCTTGACATTTGTATTGCTGATACTAAGTTATTGCACAAATCTACAAATGCTAGAAGTTCGCCATACTTCGTGCAGGCCTTTGACTGATCAAACATTGGATCAAATACAAGAAGCGCGCGCTGATCCTGATCTAAAGAAATTAAGAAGTTTGAAAGTGGAATTTGGCTCCCAATCAGAATCCATGCGCATAATGTTTAATTTTTGTATGAAAGTTCTGACATCTAGCACGCAGGGTAAAAATTGGATGAATTTGTGGCTTCCTGGCTGTGGACGCTTGTTAGGTGTGATCACTTTTAAAAATACTTGCAATGTAAACTAGTTTTATTGAAACATGGGAGCAAATTAATAATTATTTTGAAACGAGTTTTATAATTAGTCAACGAGTTTTTTTAACATTTCTTTATATTGATGCTATTTAAAAAAATTTTACAGAAATATATATGGCTATACAGGTACGTGTCCAAAAAGTCGGGGCCCCTTGAAACATCTGTGAAACGGTGAGTGTTACCAGTTTCCCACATTTATAAGTGAATAGGAAGGCTTATGTGAGGATAACAAAAATAATATCGCACATGACCTTTGATGTCCTATTCAAGGTTATTCCAAATCTAACTTTGTAGTTAGGGCCATGCACAGTGAAGCTGCCCCACCGGATGCGAATAGGCATGCGTAGGCTACAAATATATCAAAATAAATTCACAGTCTTCCTCAAAAATTATGAAATATCCTTCATTAGAATAATTTTATGTTCCTTGTGAAGTTCCAAATTGGAACTATGGCCCTAACTATACAACGGTTCAAAAATTAGATTTGGAATAACCTTGAAGGTGACGTCAAAGGTCATGTGCGATATTATTTTTGTTATCCTCACATAAGCCTTCCTATTCACTTATTAATGTGGGAAACTGGTAACACTCACCGTTTCACGGATATATTTCAAGGGGCCCCGACTTTTTGGACACCCTGTATACTGCAGCATTAAATTTCGTTCACCAAGGAACATTAATTCAGCATAATTGCAGATTCTGGATTTTTCGAAACGAAATATTTGTTATTTTTTTAAAACAGATTTATCATGCTAAAATTTTGTTAAAACAAGTTTACAAAGTATATTGGTTTTAATAGTTATTACATTTCCTGATCAATGTGTATAATGTGATAAATTTCTTTGCTAGGAGAGGCAATGCGATTGAGGAGATTTGAACTAGCTGATTTGACAAATGCCAAGGCCCTATTCATTGATGGAGGTAATTTTCTTTTACATAAATTTCTCTAGAAAAGATTGTCGACATTTTTGAGATTGTGTTTTCACATTTTGTAATAAGGTGTAAAGTTTACCTTGTTATCTTATAGGAACCAATTTCAATGCAGCTGGTGTATCAGAGTCATGTGAATTCAAATGTCGCAAACTGGGAATACAAAACACACTGTCTGAAGAATGCATGAAATTTATAGCGAAAATGTTTCCTAATGTAAAGGAAATTATCATGCAAGATTGTAGAATTGACAGCGAAGAAGAGGCGAGTTTACATATTTCATATCAGTGCTTTCAATTATTTTGTGGTTTTTGCTTACAAATTTGTACATACCTAATCTAATTTCAGATCAGCATATTGTCAATGATGTCTGTGAGATGGAACAATATTACACACTTAAATTTAATATCTTGTTATTTCCCAAATAAACGCCAGGATGTGTGTACTGCTTTAGCAAATATGAAAGGTTAGTAGAATTATTTGTGTTGTATGCATAAAAATTGATAACATATATAATGAAATGTACTTTACAGCTCTTACACACCTCAGTATTAATGGATGTTTGATAGCGATAGTTCCTATCGAAGTCGTTGGATTTAAAAAGGACAATGAAAATTTCTTGAAGAAGAGGCGCATTGGTTTAGTACTTGAGTCACCAGTTATTATCATTTCATTCTAAAAATTAATTATAATTTATTTTCCTTATGGCCAATTGTAATTTTATATATTTTCAGGATGCTTTGTCAGTAGAAGAAAATGCAGGTCTAGGATTACTAACCAAAGGGTGCCCATTGCTGGAGTATTTAGAAATCAGTGGTACTTGCTGTGGAAGGTATGAATTATTTTTCAACTTAACAAATCCTTCAATTAGTCTAATTTCAATTCTGTCTAGAATTTGCAGAAATGGATGTCCTAGTCTCAGAGATAAAGATTTGAATGCCATATACCGATGGGAACACTTGAAGTCATTGACATTGAAACTTCTGCCCAGTTTAAAACAATGCGTGTTTCTTATTGCAATATGCAAAAATTGTCCTTTGCAAACACTGAGGCTGAAAGAGGTTGGTGCCAGTGGAATATGCTCTTACAATGCAAGTTTAATTACGGCCCTTCATCAGTGTACTCATCTGTTGGACTTTACGTAAGAAATATTTGAGCATTCTAATTTGAAGGTTATTTTCAATAGTTTTGTAATGCATATTGCTTTGTAGTATCACGCAGAACTACATTAACATGGATAGTTTGTTTACTGCTCTCATGGAGTGCTCAAAATTAGTACGCATTGCTGTTGTTGATGAAGTGGGTATAAGGTTTTATGATGCAGCAATGGAAAATGGCCTTACTAAGATGTTTACAAGGGTAAGTACAGTTATACAAATTTCATATAGTTGCTTGTTACTCGTTTGACATGCATTTCCATATTTAGTTGCAGAATCTATTGGTATTTTACTTGACAGGGACAGCATCAACCCTATGGTGCCGTAGTTGTCAAACTCGTCTAAATACCAAGTTGGTTTCTATCTTGCTAATACATTTCACAAATATATATTCTTATATTTAACTATTTCGATGTTCAGATTTTTGGCGGAGAGGCCACAACTTAGCATTATGATATCAAACATGTTTGGCGCCTGTGATAATAACGTGGTATATCCTGACTACCACATAGAAGAAATGATCTATTTTTAAATTGAACTTGGTTGTGATCGCTTCAAGATGGTACATTCACTTAATCATTGAATGTGCACGATCTTTCTGCAGACCAGTACATTCCAAATTGTATGTGATTTGTACTGTTATTTCGTAAACTTTGAGTTATTTTTTGTTGTACGAGGTTATGTTCATTAAAAGTGTGACCTCGTTTCAACTATCAAACAGCATGTCAGTCACTTCATAAAGCTGAGAGGAGCAATACACAGCAAGGGAACAACTCCCATTGTTTTTTTTAGTAAGCAATAACATAATTTTTCCTAGGGCCAAGAAACACTTTGACATACAATATAATTTAGGTCTTAGTTAAATATATTACTTTTAATACTGTTCGGTGCTAATATAATGTACATGTAAGGATGGTAATAATACAATAAATAGAATTTAAAATACTTAGCAGATACAGACACAAATTAATGATAATTATTCTATGAACTCTGTTTCCGAAATAAATCTATGTACAATATCATACACAGCTTCTGGTTTATCTGCAACTGCTGCATGTCCTGCAGATCTAACTACAACTTCCCAAAAATTATCATAGGTTTTAACATATCCGAATATCTCTTCAACATTTCCATCTGGGCCCTTTTTCCTCCATATAGCCCGTTTTGCTTTTTGGAATTGGTCGGTTTTGTTCCATTTCAATGACATAATGATCTTGTGATTGGTTTCATACAGCATAGTCAGATCCATTTGCCCATGGTAATACAATACTCTTATTCCTCTATTTAGCAAATCGGTCATGATTGGGATTGCTGATTGCATTACATCTTTTAATTTTGACACAACTTGTGAATTTGTATTCCCTGCAAATTTTCTATTGCCAACATGAATTGCTTTACGTGTGCGATTAAGTGTGACAAAATCTTGATAGTACTTCACTGCAGGATAATTTGCCCATTCCAGAACACTGTTTGTGTATTCAAAACCTGTACATTTCTTGAAATAACTTTCACCTATTGCATCTCCAATCAATGCGGAGTAAATGGCAAATGCTTTCTGATAATTTCCTTCCAACATCAAATTCTTGCACAGACTTTCCTGTTCATTGAAATAGTCCCTTTCTTCTTCATCAACAAGTCCTAATGAATACAATGCTTTGCCATATCCATCGAGTTGAGTGACGTCTAGGAATCCGCTACCAATTACGATTCCTTGTAAATTAATATTCGGTGTATCATTATTAATCACTGCGTGAGAGAGTATCTTCTCTGCAAGTAAAAGGCTCCATTTGCCTATATAAATATTATGTATTTAGAGAAAATTTAAATCGACATTGCAATCCACTTTAGGGAACATATCCATTAACCATTTAGAAGTTTTTTTGGAATAGGTGGGGATTAGAATATCAAAATAAACATCTTAGTCTATGTAAGAGAAGTAAAAAGGCCTCCAAAACCGAAAAGTATCCACAAAGTTAATGGATGTCCCTTTATTATAATTAAATATTACCTCCATAAGATTCTCCAGCAATGTAAAATTTATTTTGTATATATTCAGGAAATAATTTAAAAAATTGTTGTAACGCTTTAAACAACTCATCCGCAACTTGATAGCCATCCTGCACCAAGCCACCCTCATCGTTTGCAAAGCTGAACCCTGTGTATAAATGTTATACACTGTTAAAACAGCAAAACATACAATTTAATGTGGGTAACATTTATACTTGCCTGTTCCTACCGGATTATCAATGTACAAAACGTTGAATTGTTTGTTCCAACGATGCAGCCGAGAAGTTAATTTAAGATTTTCTTGAATTGAGAATGGTCCATGTTCAACAAATACACCATATAGTGAGCTCGACCCAGGACCTCCTTGCAACCACAGTACCAATGGTGCATCTTTACCAATCTTACGAAGAGACAATAACACAGATACAAGATTTGAAAATTTTCATTAAATTGAACAGTTAATTACACCTCACCTCTGACTTGAAATACCAAAAGAATAGGTTCGACCCATAGGTTTCATTCACCGTTAAATATCCAGAGTAACTGTCAATGGCAATATCATCCAGCTTATGAACATGGCTGAGTTTCTTTGCCAAGTCGAATTTTCCACTTTTAATCAAAGGAGTCAAAAACAGTGGTTCCCCAGCATCTTTGTCAGCAGTTTGTGCTACAAATAAATAATGCAGTGCAAAAGTTATTGTTTCCCACGTGCACATTCTTGTAATAAAAGCAAGAAAGGATTATCCCTATAGGGTATAAAGACATATGTTTCAAGGTTCATTTGAAAACAGATGAAATTGATATGAAGAACCAGAGCTCAGAAAAGTATAGGTTGCACCATACAAAGTTATCAAAATTGCTACAATGTGTATTTAACTTACAGCAACTTCTCACAGCTGACGAAATTAGTGATCCCAAGCCCATTTGTATAGAATATTTATATACGTAGATTGTGCGAAAATTGAAGCTCCAGACATCGAGCAATCACAAAATAGGCGTATTACATTGTGATACTAATGTTATCACATGAATATTTGCTATGTGATCAACCATATGTTTGAACTGCTTCCAACTTGATTATCTGAAGGTTATATAATTTGGATGCGAGTCAGTTTTCTAGACAGATAGATTTGGCAAGGATTTGGTTTAAAAGTTGAAATAGTGTTTATAATGGTAGGCAGAATACATGGTTATTTTTTTATTGTCATGGAAGAATTTGAATATATTCGTTATGAATATTATTTTTATTTTTTATTGCATTGTTTTAATTGTTTTTATTCAATTTTAATCAGTTTATCATGGTAATTGTCAAATTAATGCGGTACCTATACAGGGGTTCATGTATCTTAATTATATGCACAAGAACGACGGCGGCCATTTTGTTTACCAGAATTTTAATAATGTAACTTTTTAAATACCACGTCCAAACTTATACAAATTTCTCATTCCGTTTATTTGTAGATGAATGTAATAAACATCACTCGATCCGATTTACATTTGCATTTACAAATGTACATGTGGCATGTTATTTTGTTTAATAAAATGGCCGCCGCCCGTTTGTGACGTCACGTGCATATAAGCTGCGTATTCAAGGAAAACCAAGGAGTGGGAAAACGCCCCCTAACGGAATTGGATCATCCCATATAAATGAATGACATCCTCATCGGGGTTGTTCAACTTCTAGCGTGTGAAAGTGGAATCTCGAACCCTTATCACCCTTGGAGAAAATGTAATCTCCCAAGTGTGACGTATTGTTACGTCACTGCGCAGCTGCTCGATTTTTGAGCAGCAGTTTGCCGCAGTGGCTGTAGCCGTTTCATCGAGATTGTTGTTTCTCGCGATCAGTATTCGGAATAACGTTGTATACCTGCAGACTTTGGGCTCGATTGCAGACCACCTGGGTACAATTCGAACTGATGCCGAACGAATATCGGTTGCTGCGTCGTCGTTCTCGATTCATCGTTGTCCATCTTTGTGAAGCTAGTTTTGTGACGTAGTTGGTCACCGTGGCTGGTGTGTTGCCGTGAACAACTACTCAAGAGGGCTGCAAGGTTAAGCATCTTGGAATTTTATCACGTTATTTAATTACTTCCTGCGAGATGGAATCGGCATGCCGAGTTTGTTTTTTAATTGTTTAATTATAACATGACATTACCTCCAGTACAATTGATAGACTGTAAAAGGGAAATATACAATGGAGTTTTATCGATTTTTTTGCGAATTATATGAATATTCTGCCAGGTTGATGGATAATGTTCAATGGCAGTCATTGACCAGTATGGACAAGAAAATATACCTCCTGTGTAAAAGTGAAATCAAATATAATATTATACTTTTATCAATAATAAGAGTGGATAATAACTCTTGATAATAATTATTGTATAAATGGTTTTGCGAATTAAGCACGAATATATAGTTGTAATGAAATTTTAATGTTGTATTTTTTAAAGTTTTTGTTGAAGGTTAAACATGTAAAAATATAAAGGAAATATGTATAAGGGAGTTTTAACTTTTTGTAAATCGGTGGTATGTCAAGCAAGTTAAATATATAATATTTGTTAATTATGTACTGTCATGAATTAATTGATGACTATAAGTTTTGCAAATGTTTGTAAATAATTTCCTGGACATTTTAAGATGGCGCATTTAAATTGACCATTCATGCAATGCATCAACATGTGACCTTGTGTATAGCTTGCTGTAAAGTGCAGCCATGCATGTTTATTAAGGCCATTAAATGTTTTAGACAATAACCTGCATTACATATGTTTCACAGAGATTTGTAACATTTTAGACAGAATTGCGTAATGGGGAAGTAGGAAATTGTACAATAAACGGGTCCAAGTTATAGTATCATGTTTATTCGATTAAAATTACCATGGAGATATGATTAGGGAAATTTAGGAAGTATGTCCGGAAAGTAATCTAATTTAGAAATATTACATTAGTAGCAATTTTGCATGTAACATTGAAGTTTGGGCTCAGAAAATAAAAATGTATACTTGCATGGATGTATTTTATAATAAGTACTTGTGGAAATCTTGAACTGATAATCTTTGATATTGCTTTTGGCAGATCCTCTGGCGAAATACATTCTGGGTATAAATAAATATACCCATTGCAAGAGAAATGTGGTCCACCGTGTGTCCTGTCCAGGGCAGCTGCATCCCATGTGCCAGAAGCAAATTGGCCATCTGCGTACACGATGGACACATCTATATCCTTGGAGGGCGTAATGGCAATTTACCTGTCAGGGACTTCTGGAGATACGGCCTCAGTAAGTGCCTCAAATTGTGACATCACTAGTGTACCGGCTACTGCAGCAAAATCATATTAGATCTATATAGTATAATTTCATTATCACAAATTAAATTATTTCAGTGAACGTTTTTCTTTAAATTAAATTATATTTCACCTAACCATAATTATTAGTAATAATAGGCAAATGTTTATTGTTTAGGTTAATAGTTCAAAATTGCATGGGATATAGTTTTTGCTGCTTTTCATCTTCTGTGTGTGTATATAGGAAAAATAAGGTGTGACTTTTAAGCTGTGTAGATGCACGTATCCCCAGAAATGTTTACCATTCAATTAATTATAAGTGGAGGAATAATGAAAGCAAGGAATGAGGTACAATGCATTGCAATGCAAACAACCTGATTGTTGTAGGATATTCCTTGGAGAAATATGTAATGTGTGAAGTAATTGGCTTCACGTGCTTTTATTCGAGTAACAGCGAAAATTTGCCTCGTATTCTTTCTCATATGATGTGATATAAATGAGTTTGCATGCTTATGGGTCACTCAACACCCATTTTGTAAATTTTTGGGAAATCTTGGCAAATGTCCATCTGCAAGGTTGCAGATGGAAAGAGCTGTCAAATATATATTCTGTTGCATATATGAATACAGTTGTTCGTTTTTCATTTCCTTTTACATAAGTTGTATACCCAATACAGAAAAAACAGTGGGTGCGCAGTTTATTATTTCAAACTGTTTTCTGATGTAATATTTAATACTAATTTATGTTTGACGAAATCTATATGCAGTTTCTAGAACATATGTAATGTTTGACTGTACATTTCCGTAAATTATAATCAATATTCATTCACTTATTTATAATCAACTTAAAGAAAGAACACATATGGCATGAAAAGCAGTAAATGTCTTAATTAATGCTTATAGAAGAACAAACATAGAAGAAGCCATGCATATGTTACCGCGAGTTTGGCCACACAGGGTGTCTACTAACATGATATTCTTGATAAAGTCATGATTATTGAAAATGGTCATAAAATTCATGATAAAGCCATGATATTTTTTGGCATGGTCATGCAATTAAATTAAATTTATATGAAAGTTATACAGTAAAACCTGTGTATATGGTGGAATCTCGTGGGACAAGAAAAACTTTCCACCATAGACAAATTTGTTAAAAACATTTGTCATGCAGTCTATATTTTTACATGGTCCCAAATAAATTCACAAACGTGGAAGAAGCGACCATGATTTTTGAGGCCCAAATTGCTGAAAATCTGTCAAATAGGGCACTTTTTTTTTCAAAAATCAGACGAAAATTCCTGAGGTTTATGTAAATTTTGTATCGCCTCACATTTCAAATTACACACACCCCTCAGCCAACAAGTAAATTAACAGATAGTACATGTATTTTAGCACACCTGATAATGAAAAACATGTAAGGCTGCGTTAGCTGTATAAAATTGGCTGTGTTTTTCGTGTAGTGCCTGCGGTAATGGACCCCCTGTGAGTTAGGACCACTTTTCCCTGGTCCCGCCAGTGGTCCCGTTATAGACAGGTTACACTGTATTTCATCAAATTAAGCAACATTTAACACATACACACCTCAAACAAAATTAAAGTTGATCGAATAAGGAATATAATATGAAAATGTAGATTTTTTAATTATTAAGTCAGGTTAAATAAGATATTTTATATATTGAAGTGATCACTACATTTGTGACATATTGACTGTTTCATTTTCGATATATTGGTCCCAGTAATCGTTTTCAGAAAAATTGACACAGTTGGATATCGAGCAAAATACAAGTGATAGGTCTGATCGAGGCGGATATCCGCTGGTGCAAAATCCACCAGAGCGAAACTACCTAGCTACTGTGTGCTAAAAAGAACCAGCAGCAGAATATAGCCTATGTATCCTGCCTGCCATAAAATTAGCAAATTTGTGGCATATGTTAGTGATGGAAATGTTTAAACATAAAGATTATGAAATTACCAAAATGAAAGTTTGAAACTGGTTTAACAGTTGATGAAGGGAACTGTTAATTGAGTATAGTAAACTGGATTATAGTCATACTTTTTCTTTATATACATGCAAGAGGGTCATGGTTACACTTCATGGTGCTTTTTACACGTTGTCAGATTAGATAAAGCAATATATCTGTATAATGTTTGCTGAATAGTGTTGATATGGCAGTATTTTGATTGACCTCACAAAAATAAATAACGTTTGAGGTCATATTCCATAAAGTTTTACAATCCATACAGAACATATTTCAGAATACAGGGACATTTTGCTGTGTAGAGTTTAAAAATGTAATTTTTTTGTAAATTTACTTGGCAGTTTTATTAAAATAGTTTTATTATTTGATAGAAACATTTTTCCATGACATAGGCTAAACATAATATTTTTGAAAACGATTGAGGGGGTATCAACAAATAAATGAGACCGGTGTATAGGTCAAATATTTGTTGGGTTACCAGATTGGAAATCAATAATTATTACGTATTCTCATTATTGATTCGTATGAGATTGTTTTATCGATCAAGTCTGTTATCGCTGTCCTGTTATTTGTATCCAACTGGAGCACTCTGTTTTTAATTTCATTTGCTTGAAGGGAGGTTTTATATAGAAGCATTCATTTTCCCCTTGGTTGGAAATGGGCAAGGGAAGTTATCCGGTGTAGCTGCCTGGATTCCAGAAGTATTGCATTTTGATGTGAATGACTTCCCCTCTAAGTCCGATTGGTTTTGGTGTGCACATTGAAATGACCAAAAACCCATCAACGTGGAAGCCAGTGTTAAATGATAATGCCTTGAAGTAATCATCCCCTTTGCAGCCAGCTTGAAGGCTTTTGTCGCTTTTTTATTGATACCAAACAAATTGATGACCGTGGGGATATATATGTGCATTACCATTTATCCTATTGTGATTTATTTTGTAGATGAAAACTACTCAATTGAATTGTTGAATGAAATTATATGTAGCATCTGCAAATTTCTAAACCAGTCCATTACTCATGCCAGTGGTCTTCTCGTTCCTCAGCTGCGTTCACTGCAGCCTTATAATTTGCCATAAACACAAGCAATCAATACAAGACAAAGTTCTCCCCTGTCTACCTGCTAAGTGGGTTTAAGACTGTTACCTGGGGAACTAAGTCTAATCCATAATGACATGTAGGATATAGAACAATTCCTTCAGCTGGCTATCAGCAAAGGAGCCAGTGAAAACACCGGCCATCACATCCTCCCTGAAGAAAATATACGATGCGGAACACCTAACATGCCACGCAGGGGTGATCTGCTAAATACCCTGTCACCATTCTTTGACAAGTAATACCGTATTACTCAATACGTGAATGACAACACAGTAGAGCTTGAGCGTCTCAAACCGACATTCAGAAGGACTCCATCTGTTGCCAATGTCTATAGCAACTGCAATCCTACACATCTGATGCACACGACTAAATGCACCATCGCAGCAGTTTTACTTTGACTATGCATACAGATGACCAACCCATCCATTAAATGTCAAATTGGATAGATGTGTAATCCTTAAACGTTTTTATCACCTACTTCGGGTGTAGTTACAACCTTTACTGCCATATGCATTTATGGCCTGTAATGGTAATGGAATAACTATATATGTCAGCTACTGCTGTGTGAGCAACCTATTATGCATGTAATAAATAGTCTGAAGCATTTTAGACATTGAATATTATCAAGTAATTGTGTTATGCAGTAGACATTACACCCATATCAGGATTTTGAAATCCATCATGAACATTTTTGTCATTCCAATAGCTTGTTTTACCAAATTTAAAAGAAAATATTCATTGTATTTTAAAAATTAGTGCAGTAACAATATCAAATTGCAAAAAGGAAAATTATTTTCCTAACAATAATTGAATATAAAAACTTCCCTGCGGTCTCGTCTCCCCATCCCTTTAGCTCTTAATCCAGAGCACTTTCCGGTGTGTAATGAAACGTGGATCGCATTTCACACAGGGAAATTATTGTTTGGTTCGCGTGTTTTTAAACCATAAACGTGTTGAACTGTACTTTGTGGTTTAGATCGTTTTTCCACTAATCCTGTAGACTATCGAAGTATTCTGTGGAGTATAATAAAAGTGCGAGCAATCGATTCAGCGTGCAAAACAACAGCATTAATTCTGAGAGGGGCGTCTGTGGGCCCCATGTCTGAGGTACTCCTTGCGAGCTTATGGAGGACATTACTGTAAATTATTGACTACGGTCGCAGCAATAATCTGGATTTCAGAGCTACCAGCAGTAGCTTTTCCACGGGATTGTGCTTGGCTTTTCCAGTTGCAACTTTATGCAGCAGTGAAACATAATTCCCGCAGGGATCTTGCTTGCATGGAGAACATTGGAAACACCATACACAGCAACTCTATATGATTTTTAAAGTTATTCAAAATTATGGAATTGTTGAGACTCTAAAATGCATGTCGATTTTGGTAAATCACAAGTAGAATGATGTATTGTTTGCTAGAATTGAGAGGAAACTTTTTAAGCAATATTTGTTTAACTACAGCAGTTGGAATGTTTTAATCTATTGAAGGACATAAAATGAAACTATATTCAGACATTTCGGATATATTATACAGAAACTGTGATATTCTTGGAAAACTCGCATAATCCGTATACCTAGGTCATTTTGATAGTGATGATTCAAGTCTCCTTGTAATATCGATTGAAATTGATATATTTATACATGTTTCTTTTTTTAGAAGTGTAACATACTTCGAAAATGCTGTCAAAAATATGAAGTAATAACGTAATGTTGTTTTATACCAAATTTATCTGCCATAAATCAATATTTGTTGAAGATCATCAAAAGCAATTGTTTGTGTCCAATGTCAAAATGGCGACCTCATCACACAGTCAATTTTAACATGTTGTCAGGATGAGGAGCATAGGGCTGATCCAGGTTACAAATAATACTCGTACATTGATAAAAATTGCAGACCTGTGACATTCGATACATATCCATATGTTTATTAAAAATCAGAGAATTTAATATTACAAAAACAACGGAAATCCTTTCCTGGTTCGATTTTCAATCAATATTTTACACTTGTGTACCAGTCGATATTTGTGAAAGGCATGGATAAAGCTTGGTTGGAGATGAACCCGTCGAATGGTCTGTCTGGTTGGGGACCTTACCAGTTTGCCCCCATACAGCACTATGATGACTCATTCATTGCATCGATAAGTTCCATGAGCATTACTCAACAACTAAAATCAATATTGTCTGGCAAAATGTGGCTGATCAAGTCATGCAAATGAAGCTAAACAGAACTAAAAGACTGTCATTCATGTTCAAATTTTCAGAGATGGCAATATAATTCTGTCCATTTCAGCGAACTGTCTGTATAGTACTTATTTAAAATATTTCTTTGGTGAAGGATATGTTACATATATTTCTATATGTTGCACTGTTGACAAATTATATTCATTTTTGGATGCACTAATTCACAATCCATGGGCTAGGTGGATTTTATACTAAAAGTGCAATTGATATAACGAAGGACAGTGTTTGTGGACAGAAATGCTTTCTAGGGAGTAATTGCATGGTTTCAAAGAATGAGTATTGGTCCCTTCTTCCAGTAATTGGTAAGTCTACGTGTCTTTTCAATTCCCCAAATGAAGCTTGGCAATCAATGTCCCTTGCTTCCTAAAGACTAATTGAAACCTGAGCTGCAATTGTATCAGTATATAGCCTATACTTATTTACCTGCAAATAAAAACATATTGATATTGCTAAATGATCTATATAGTTTGTTAATCAAGTGCTCTTAATGTTTGTATTCCGTATGGAATTCTAATGCCAATTCTGATTGTTTCATTTGTAAAATATAGCCACAATCATGTGGAAGAAATTCATTCCACTGTGCTGCAAATCTCTGTAATAATAATGCTTGTTTGTGCAGCTTGCACAAACGGTAAATTGGTCTTAGCAAGTCCCTTCTAACTTCATACTTTCCGTTTCCATTAGTTTAAATTTGCAGAATCATGCATAGCGAATGCAAACAGTGTGCAACCAAGAACTTCCAATATCAACTTTACAATTCACTCGTTTTTGCATAAAATTGGGAAATGGAGACGCATGGAACCCTTTTATGTGTTTGTTGACGAAAAGTTAACCCCTAGCTGCGTCAACGCCTACAGTTTCTGTATTTGCAAATCTCCCTGCTGAGTTACGAGCAGCATGGATGAACCCTGACTTGCACAAAGCTAAGCGGATATTGAGAGGAGAAAGGGTTGTTTAGTTCAAACATGTTTAAATAGCTTAAAACTGTAAAGTGCAATAGGCCACATATTATTTGTAAATGATTGCAAATGTTTGTTTTGGAGATGTTATTCAAATATTAAAACTTGTCAATCTATTCTCAGGAAATGTGATTGTTGTTCATTACTTTATAATTTGGCGACTAATACACACTGTATTTTTACATTAATTCCGGTAGCATTCACTGTGCTTTGCAAATATGTGCAACTGCTCTTACTATACATATACATATTATTGTCTGAAACATTATTTACATTTTGCATGCATGATAGGGTATTCAATATCCCTTTGGATGTTCTGTATACAGGTGTTAATTATGGATGTCTTTGTTTCTTTTGCAGCAGACCACAAATGGTCAGAGATTAAAAGCTCCGGTGACAAGCCTACCAATTTGCAGGACCATACTATGGTTGGATTTAAGGTAGGTCTATTTATTGTTTATTAAATATATCAGATTGTACGTTTTGAGATCAGTGTGACATAGTGAATGCTGCAAATAATTGTCATCTGCTGCAACGATCATTGATTTATATATGGCCAAAATAGTAGTCACATATTATAAAACTACATTTCATCTGCTAGTTGTGGAAGAGAACCCCTTTTATTCGAGTGCAGAATAATTTCCCCAGGCGACACGTTTTTGCATACTAATGCCCATGAAGGGAATATGGGGGAATTGCAATCGTCGCCCTTTTCCAGTTGGAAGACAGCTTTCCCTTCATTATAAGGGCATGCAATGAGAAGATTGATGCCTATCGTAAAATCGCAGCCCATTGAAATTCTAAGGGACGAATTTCCGGATATCTCAACTGGAGTCAAATGCATGCTGTCGTATAAAATGCTTGACAAAGCAACAGTATTCCATGACTTATTTCCCGGTGACTGAATGAATATAAAGAAAAGTTGCCAATGGTACTCATCACAAGTCCTAACTTCTTGTACCGGTCCAGGACGTATTAATTACGCTGACAGCCTACTGCATTTGTGCCCAATACACTAGTGACACTTTATTGGTGTCATCAACAGCTTCATACCTCCATGTCCCCATAATCAATTGATGCATTCCCAATTACAGTATACTATACTGTCTGTTGCAGGAAAGAATGAAGAGATAGGTCATGCACCCTTATTTCAAACGCAAGAGCCAATCCGATTTGACCAGCATGCCTCTAGAAAGGGAGGTGATGCTCAGAATATACATGATATGTCAACGTCTAGGAATCGCATCAGAAAATAAACCCTTCCTCTCTGGAGGTCTCATTAATTAAATTGGTCCTTATACCTTTAAAAGAAAACAATATATACCGTTACATTAATTATCTTTCTTACAACAGACAATAAATAGTAATTAACAAACATGAGCTTGATGGAAGTGTTAATTGCTGATATCCGAGTCAGGATGAAGTAAAGTTCAGGTTATGTGGTGGCTGCTTCCGCATTGTTGCTATGTACGTATATAGCCATTATACACAAGGAATTTATTGGCAATTTAGTGTAAACAGCTCGGGCAATCATGGATGTTATTGGTGAAAAACTATTATAGGGGCGAGGAAAAATCTGTAGGAAATCCGTTCTGGGAAAATCTGCCTCTACAGACGGAGAGCATGCTCATAGCTGCTATAGCAGGGGATGATTGTGTACAAGGTCATATAGATCTGTGAGCTCCTAACTTCCATGCACCTGATTTACAAGAGCGCAACAATAGGATAAAAATTATTTCATGAGTATTTCATAAACAATTTATTTCAAAAGCTACTTTCAGAGTTTCTGTTCAGATTATAAAGAACAATGTAATCAACGATGCGAAGTTTTATAATAATTATTTCGAGGAACCATCATTTACGTACAAACTACACTGATTCACCTTGGTTTTATGCCAATTTTATTTTAATATATTGCACAATTGTAAAGCTACTCGACCATGGTGCCTTGTGGTGGTCCTTTCACATTCTGAAAATAAATTGTGATTGTGGATGAAACGATGAAACATTACACACAGTCCAGCGCTCTACTGGCAACTGTAAATGTGCAGCAATCTTAGCTGTCCAGTTTATTTCTGTACAAATATTTTATTGTGATTTATTTTAGGGGAGGTTGTACGTTTTTGGCGGAGAAGTGGGCTTTGCTTCAACAGGAGAAACGCCTCTGTGGGCGTTTGACATTGGTGAGCAAATTCATTAGCTAATTAATAGTATATACCGGAAACATTTGTGATTATACGTACACTGCTAATATGCATTATTAATGAGCACAATAACAAAGTATATGGTTGAGTAAACAAGTGTGGAATGGTTTGATATAAATTAGCAATTTTAATGAGAGATATTTGGCATATGACATAGGATATCTCATGAAATTGTTGCACACATGTGAACGTGAAACATGTCATGCACTATGTATTTATTATGTAAATATTGTTGCTACGTGCTGTTCATTATCATTTGAAAA
Organism: Glomeris marginata; assembly: GCA_034696005.1. Taxonomy (NCBI): domain Eukaryota; kingdom Metazoa; phylum Arthropoda; class Diplopoda; order Glomerida; family Glomeridae; genus Glomeris; species Glomeris marginata. Next base: position 986 of record JAQFZQ010000107.1, on the reverse strand, counting down.
AATAAACCTCACATGCACATTTTAAGGTGGAACATCAAACCGGTTTTAGGGACTATACGTGCAAAAAGGGGCGCCCTGGTGGTGACTGCGCATTACTGGATGCATCACAGTTGTCAACTTTGAAAATCTGCAATAAATGTATGGCTGAGCGGGCTGAAGTTAGAGTTAAGATATAAATTTGGGCGAGCTTTAGATTTTTTGCAAAATATTCTGAAATGTGCAGGATATTCTGATTTGATTACCTTTGGGAAATCATGAAAAATCAGGTGTTGCAGTCACAGAGCTCAGATTTTCCATGCTGGTTTAGTGGTGGAATATGCATCTCTCGTGATCATTTATTTTCCTTCGCTATTTGGTGTAGTTATTTTGAGGGATTCCGGAGTGCCTCACAGGCGGATTGGAAAGATCCTCAGGATTCCGAATCTATACTCATAATCGACCCAGCTGTCACGGTAAAGGAGATATTATTAGTGGAGGCATCCAAAGTGAAACTTTTTTGCGTTTAGCTGTCATGGTTTAGGGGGCGCAAAACGGGACATCGGAGTACCTCAGTCTGCATAAGACCGATACAGTCTTATTGGAAAAATCATCAGGATTCCGAATCTGTCTTCGGAATTGAAAAAAACCTGTCATGGTTTAGGAGATTTTTGACTTTTAGTGGAGGTATCCAAACTGATACTTTGTTGCGTTTAGCTGTCATGGTTTAGGGGCGCAAAACGGGGCTTTGGAGTGCGTCAATCTGCTTAAAAACCACACAGTCTTATTGCAAATATTCCCAGGATTCCAAATCTGTCTTCGGAATCGACACTGCTATAACGGTTTAGGAGATATTCGACTTATAGTGGAGGCATTCAAAGTGAAACTTGTTTGCGCTTAGCTGTCATTGTTTAGGCGCGAAAAAAGGGGATGGGGGTACCCCACACTTTATAAAACCAGCACAGTCTTATTGGAAATGTCCTCAGGATTCCGAATCACTACCCATAATC